>PISX010025541.1:0-25981 GCA_004024625.1 Mellivora capensis | reverse complement strand
TTCTATTTTCAGTGATAGCCTAGCTGGATATAGTATTCTTGGCTGCATGTTTTTCTCGTTCAGTGCTCTGAATATATCATGCCAGTTCTTTCTGGCCTGCCAGGTCTCTGTGGATAAGTCTGCTGCCAATCTAATATTTTTACCATTGTATGTTACAGACTTCTTTTCCCGGGCTGCTTTCAGGATTTTCTCTTTGTCGTTAAGACTTGTAAATTTTACTATTAGGTGATGGGGTGTGGACGTATTCTTGTTGATTTTTTTTTAAAAGATTTTTATTTATTTATTTGACAGAGAGAGATCACAGTAGACAGAGAGGCAGGCAGAGAGAGAGAGAGGGAAGCAGGCTCCCCGCTGAGCAGAGAGCCTGATGCGGGACTCGATCCCAGGACCCTGAGATCATGACCTGAGCCGAAGGTAGCGGCTTAACTCACTGAGCCACCCAGGTGCCCCGATTCTTGTTGATTTTGAGGGGGGTTCTCTGCACCTCCTGGATTTTGATGGTTGTTCCCTTTGCCATATTAGGGAAATTCTCTAAAATTATTCTTTCCAATACACCTTCTGCTCCCCTCTCTCTTTCTTCTTCTTCTGGAATCCCAATTATTCTAATGTTGTTTCTTCTTATGGTGTCACTTATCTCTCGAATTCTCCCCTCGTGGTCCAGTAGCTATTTGTCCCTCTTTTGCTCAGCTTCTTTATTCTCTGTCATTTGGTCTTCTATATCACTAATTCTTTCTTCTGCCTCATTTATCCTAGCAGTAAGAGCCTCCATTTTTTATTGCACCTCATTAATAGCTTTTTTAAAAATTTCAACTTGGTTAGATTTTAGTTCTTTTATTTCTCCAGAAAGGGCTTTTATATCTGCAGAGAGGGTTTCTCTAATATCTTCCATGCCTTTTTCAAGCCCGGCTAGAACCTTGAGAATCGTCATTCTGAACTCTAGATCTGACACATTACTAATGTCTGTATTGATTAGGTCCCTAGCCTTTGGTACTGCCTCTTGTTCTTTTCTTTTTGTGGTGAGTTTTTCCGCCTTGTCATTTTTTCCAGATAAGAGTATATGAAGGAGCAAATAAAATACTAAAAGGGTGGCAAAGACCCCAGGAAAATGCCCTTTAACCGAATCAGAAGAGACCCCAAATCTTGGGGGGGGGGTGTGGGGAGAAAGGGATAAAAAGAAGATCAGAAAAAAAAAATAAAAAAAAAGAAAAAATATAAAAAAGAAAAAAAATATATATTAGACTGGTGACTAGAACAGGGTCACCCACTTAATTGTGGGGTATTTTGGTCTCTTAGAAGAAAGTACCTCCCAAAATTTTAAGGAATGAAAAATGTATATAAGGGTAAACACAGTGAAGGGATGGAATATGCCTATAAAGATGGAAAACAAAAAAAAATTTTTTTTTTAATTTATAAAAAAAAGGAGTTGATTAAGTTGGTTGGGAAAATAAAGAAAAAAAAAGTGGAGAGAATTTGCTCAGGCTGGAGACTAGAACAAGCCCAGAGCTAGATTTAGGCTGTATTTTGATCCACTAGAGGAAGTTGTACCCCAAAGTTTTTAGAAGAAAAAAACCTTATGTGAATACAAAAAATAAAGTTAAATACTATGAAGGATAAAATATGACTATAATAATGTAGGTTCAGAAAAGATTATTATTTTTTTGGAAAGGTATTGTTAAGATAAACTAGTTAAAAAATGTTAAAAAAAGAAAAGGGTAAAAGTTAAAAAAATTTAGCAGAAAAAGAGAAAAAGAAAAAAAATAAAATTAAAGAAAAAATTAAATTAACTGCAAGACTAAAGAATCATGGGGAGAAAGCCATGGATTCCGTGCTTTGCTTTCTCCTCCTCTGGAGTTCCGCTGCTCTCCTTGGTAAGTGAACTTGGTCTTGGCTGGATTTCTTGTTGATCTTCTGGGGGAGGGGCCTATTGTAGTGATTCTCAAATGTCTTTGCCCGAGGCAGAACTGCACCGCCCTTACCAGGGGGCGGGCTAAGTAATCCGCTAAGTAATCTGCTCGGTTTCGCTTTTGTTGGGAGCTTTTGTTCCTTGAACGCTTTCCGTAGAGTTCCGGAGGACGGGAATGATAATGGCGACCTCCCAATCTCTGGCCTGGAGGAGCCGAGAGTTCGGGGCCCCACTCCTTGGTGCACCCTCAGAGAAAAGCCCCGGCTACTCCCATCTCCCTCGCCTCTGGCCTCGCTCCGAGCTCACCCAGTCTGCGACCAGTTCAAGGTAACCCCGAGCTGAGAGCTCACTCCTCGGCTCTGTCTCTGTAGCCGGCTTCCCCGCTCTAATACCTGCGAGCTCTGTGACCCTCAGACACCCCTGATCCTTCTGTGACCCTGCGGGACCTGGGGCCACTCTGACCCCGCGTGGGCTTCACCCCGGTTTAGCCTCTGGAGCGATGTCCCTCCGTGGAGCAGACTTTTAAAAAGTCCCAATTTAGTGCTCTGTTGCTCCGCCGCTTGCCGGGAGCCGGCCCCTCCCCCGCGGTCTATCCTCCCGTCGCTTTCGATTCACTTCTCCACCGGTCCTACCTTCCAGAAAGTGGCCGATTTTCTGTTTCCAGAATTGCTGTTCTTCCTCTCTTTGATCTCCCGTTGGATTTGTAGGTGTTTGCAATGGTTTGATGAGCTATCTAGCTGATCTCCTGCTACCTGATGCCATCTCAGCTGCTACTTCTCCACCATCTTGACTCCTCCCTCCTACATTTGTATCTTTGAGGTAAATACTCAATAGTGCAATTGCTGGATTGTAGGGTAGCTCCATTTTCAACTTTTTGAGGAACCTCCGTGCTGTTTTCCAGAGTGGCTGCACCAGCTTGCATTCCCACCAACAATGTAGGAGGGTTTTCCTCTCTCTGCATCCTCGCGAATACCTGTTGTTCCTGACTTGTTAATTTTTGCCATTGTAATGTAATGGCAAATTACATTGATGTAAGGTGGTATCTCATTGAGGTTTTGATTTGTATTTCCCTGATGCTGAGTGATTTTGAGCACTTTTTCATGTGGCAAGACAGTATTATTAACTGCAGTCATATAACATCCTTATGACTTACACATTTAATAACTGGAAACATTAAAAAATATTTTTTTAAAAGACTTTATTTATTTCCTTGACAGACAGAGATCACAAGTAGGCAGAGAGGCAGGCAGAGAGAGAAGGGGAAGCAGGCTCCCTGCTGAGCAGAGAGCCCGATTGGAGCTCAATCCCAGGACCCTGAGATTATGACCTCAGCCAAAGGCAGAGGCTTAACCCACTGAGCCACCCAGGCACCTCTGGAAACATTTAAAAAAAATGATTTATTTATTTATTTGAGAGAGAGAGAGAGAGCGCAAGTGGGGGAAGAGGCAGAGACAGAGAATCTCAAGCAGACTTTATGCTGAGTGCAGGCCAGATGTGGGGCTCTGTCTCATGACCCGAGATCATGACTTGAGCTGAAACCAAGTGTTGGGTACCCAACTGACTGAGCCAAACAGATACCCCTTAATAAGTGGAAATTTTTACCTTTGACTTCCTTCACTCATTTTGGCCACCCTCCATTCCCTCCCTCAGGCAACCACCAGTCATATCCATGACCTCCATTTTTGTTGTTGTTTTGTTTGTTGTAGATTCCACATGTAAATGAAATCATACTTTATATGTCTATTTCTGTCTGAATTATTTCACTTAGTGTAATGCCTTCAAGGTCCATCTAAGTTGTCATGAGTGGCGAGAGTACATTCTTTTTTATGGCTGAATAATATTCCATTGAGTATGTAAACCATATTTTCTTTATCTACTCACCCACCAATGGACATTTAGGTTTCCATTGTCTTGGCTGTTGTAAACAGTTCTTCAGTGAACATGGGTATGCCAATATCTTTTTGAATTAGTGTTTTGAGTTAGTGTTTTCATTTTGTTTAGATAAATACTTAAAAGTGGAATTGTGGGATCATATGGTAGCTCTATTTTCAATTTTTTGAAGAACCTCTATACTGGCTTTTTCCACAGTGGCTGCATGCATTTATTTACATTCCCACCAACAGTGCACAAGGGTTCTCTTTTCTCAACAGCTTTGGCAGTACTTGCTATTTCTTGTCTTCCTATAATAGCCGTTCCAACATGTGTGAGGTGTTAAGTCATTGTGGTATCGATTTGCATTTCTGTGATGATTAGTGCTGTTGAGCATCTATTCATGCACCTGTGGGCCATCTGTATGTCTTCTTGGGAAAAATGCCTATTTAGATCCTCTGCCCATTTTTATTTATTTATTTAAAATTTTAAAAGATTTTATTATTTATTTGATATATATAGAGAGAGACAGTGAGAGAGGGAATACAAGTAGGGCAAGTGGGAGAAGGAGAAGAAGACTCCTTGCTGAGCAGGGAGCCTGATGCAGGGCTTGATCTCAGGACTCTGGGGTCTTGACCTGAGCTAAAGATAGACCTTAACTTATTGAGCCATCCAGCTCTGCCCATTTTAAAATGAGATTGTTGTTTTTTTGCTATTGAGTCATACAACTTCTCTATATATTCTGAATATTCTGACTACTCTTTATCAAATAAATGGTTTGCAAATACTTTCCTCCAGTAGGTTGAATTTTTCATTTTGTTGATGTTTGCCATGCAGAAGTGTTTTAGTTTGATGAAATTTCTTATTTATTTTTGCTTTTGTTCCTTTGCTTTTGGTATCAAATCTAAAAAATAATTGCAGAGACCTATGTCAAGGAACTTACCTCTTACATTTTCTTCTAGGAATTTTATGGCTTTAATCATAAAAATAAATCATAAAATTTAATCATTCAAGTCTTTAATCCATTTGGAGTTAATTTTTGTGTATGGTGTAAGAAAGTAGTCCAATTTCATTTTTTACATGTTGTCCAGTTTTCCCAACACCATTTATTGAAAAGACTGTCCTTTCCCCATTGTATATTCTTGGCTCCTTTGTTGTAAATTTTTTTTAAAGATTTTATTTATTTATTTGATAGACAGAGATCACAAGTAGGCAGAGGCAGGCAGAGAGAGAGGAGGAAGCAGGCTCCCTACTGAGCAGAGAGCCTGATGCAGGGCTCGATCCCAGGACCCTGAGACCACGATCCGAGCTGAAGGCAGAGGCTTCAACCGGCTGAGCCACCCAGGTGCCCCTCCTTTGTTGTGAATTAATTGAGCATATAAGTGTGAGTTTATTTCTGGGTTGTGAGTCTATTTCTGGGTTCCTTATTCTGTTGTATAGATCTACATCAGTGCCAATACCATAGTTTTGATAACTGTAGTTTTGCGGTATAATTTTGAAAATCAGGGGGCACGATGCCTTCAGCTTAGTTCTCTCTCAAGATTGATTTGGTTATTTAGGGTCCTTTGTGGTTCCATGTGAATTTTAGGATTATTTGTTCTATCTGTGTGAAAAATTCCTTTGGAATTTTGATAGGGATTGCACCGAATCTGCATGAAAGCAGTGTTTTTAATCATTTTTCTGTGTCTACTAAATTTTATAATGATACTGCTGAGTCAATTTCTCACATCAAAAATCATGTAGAGCCCACTCTTCTATATTTTAAGATTACAGTCTAATTTGGAAATTCCATTTTGTACAAGGTGTGTTGTAGCAGAAGGAAGATTAAGATCACCTATATATTCTATTATAGTCAGGTCAATATGAATTAGACTGCTTTAAAATTCATGAATTGTTTTGCCTTGGATAACCTCTTTCTCAGTTTCTTAAAAACCCAAGACAGAAAATTTTCAGTTTTACTTTGGAGAATTACGAATTTGTGTATGTTTGATTTAAATACACGTTGGGGGGCTACAAACCTCTCTACTTTCTATGCAAGTTATCTTTCTTTTAGAAGTAGCACTGTGGGAAGTATGTATGTGAGGTGTAGATGTTCAGTACTCAATAAAATAAAAAATATCAAATCCACACGCCAGACCAGGTTGGTGTACAACCTGCCTTGGAGATACAGTTTGCTCTGCCCACCAAGAAGCACCCTGTGAGCTCACCATTTGCAAAAATGCCTGGTGCCTAGTGACTTAGCTGCCTGGGAGTCAGGTCAGGTGATGTCTCGTACAGTTGCAGACTACAGTATTTCATTGCTTTGAGATACCAGTGTTTGCACCATTAATTTAATCATAGCCTTTTAAGGAAAAAGATGTGCCACCCATCAATTAGTAAGATCATGTTGATTTCAGAAACTTTAAAGTGTGAAAAAAATGACTCATCTTAGAAATAAAGAAATAGTAAAGCTATACATATGTGCCTAGCATTTTTCTAAGTTTTGTATATTTAGAGGAAAAATATTGCCTCTTAAATATCTGTATCTATCATATATACATATTATTATTTATTGGTTTGGAACATAGTTTGGAAACATTGCTGTAAGTTAAAAGGGAATAGAGAATATCATCGAACAGAAAAATAACTCTCATAAAAGTGGTGCTAGCCAAAGGAAGCCAAGCCAAGGCAGGTCTGAAATAGTCATTGACAGCAGATCAGGACCTTGCAAGCAAGATGCCAGCAAAGAGCTCTCTGCTCCCATGGTATGTCCCCACAAAAGGGAATTAGTGTAAAATTTGGGCAACTGTTTGAAAGCCACAAAGAATATCTGAAGCTTGTGTTATTTTCCACATTTGTTGCTGGTTAGCTCAGAACAGGAAGCTGCAGATGGCCATTAGTCATATGAATTGTGAGGTCTGAGAGTGCTTTCGTGGCTATTAGGGACACTTGTGGGAGGGGCCAGACTCCCCGGGTCCTGAATTCAGTCATTGCCTTCTCTCCCTGCTCCCATCCCTGCCAACCCAAGGTGCCCATGCTGCCCTGTTACTGTGCTGGAATATGCCTGGTGGGCGAGGGGTGGGGGAGGGTGTTTTGATATAGCTCCATAGTTCTTCAACTACAGATTCTTTGGGGCCATATTGGTAATTTGAAAGTATTGATTCCCACTCCCTCAACCCCTTGGCTTTTAGGTGTTCCAAGTTTCATTAGAACTTCCCACAGAAATTTGGCCAAAATATAGAAAGGACATGGTTTCAAATGTACATATTTTAAAGTATCCCAAAAGATTTATTGCAGAAGTAAGTTAAAATTGATGAAGAGAAGTTTTCAGATCCTGTGTTAAGATGTCAGCTGACTTGAGCCAGAGGGTTCAGACATAGAGTGTGTGAAGGCAGCTATGCGTGAGTGTCTACAGGATTCTAGTGTAGCTGTTCTGGCCCCAGTAGGAGATAATGATGGTGAGCAACGGAAATGTTTTAACTGCTTGTTTATTGTATTTTTCATGATTATTATTATTTTAATTTTTATTGTGGTAAAACCCACGTAATTAAAAATTTGCCATCTTGGGATACCTGGGTGGCTCAGTTGGTTGGACGACTGCCTTCGGCTCAGGTCATGATCCCGGAGACCCGGGATCGAGTCCCGCATCAGGCTCCCGGCTCCACGGGGAGTCTGCTTCTCCCTCTGACCTTCTCCTCGCTCATGCTCTCTCACTGCCTCTCTCTCAAATAAATAAATAAAATCTTTAAAAAAAAAATTTGCCATCTTAACCATTTCTAAATGTACAGTTCAGTAGGATTACGTGCATTCACTGTGTCATACAACCAA
This sequence comes from Mellivora capensis, assembly GCA_004024625.1. Taxonomy (NCBI): domain Eukaryota; kingdom Metazoa; phylum Chordata; class Mammalia; order Carnivora; family Mustelidae; genus Mellivora; species Mellivora capensis. The sequence continues at coordinate 18,402 of PISX010025541.1, read as the reverse complement.
GCTCCAGAAACATTCATCTTGCAAAATTGAAACTCTGTACTCATTAAACAACAATACAGCCCAGATCCCTCTTTCCTCAGCCCCTGGCAGCCACCATTTTATTTTCTGTCTCTGTGAATTTGACTGTATTAGATGCTTTATATCAGTGGACTCATACAGTAGTTTTCCTTTTATATCTGGCTTATTTCATTTAGCATAATGTCCTCAAGGGTCATTCATATTGTTATACGTGTCAGTGTTTCCTTTCTCAGGGTGAAGGGACAGACATTTTTAAAGAATTTTGAGAGTAAGCCACATCAGCTGGGTATGTAGAGGGCACTTACTGCATAGTCACAGGATAATTTTCATTTTTCTGGTCATGTTTCTTAAAGTCTTTCACGTGTTTATGTTTTGATGTTTCAATAAGCAGAACTAGTAAGGATGTCCTGTAGATGTGGATGATGGATGGAGGAGACCTGAGAGTCTCTGAATGTTGTACAGATGGTCTCTGCCATTGCTGGTTTTCAGAAAAAGACTTTCTTTTTAACTTTCTTTTTTAAGATTTTATTTATTTGTCAGAGAAAGAGAGAGAGAGAGAGAGAATGAATGTGCACAAGCAGGGGAGTGGCAGGAAGAACAGGCAGAAGGAGAAGCAGGCTTCTCACTGAGCAGGGAGCCTGATGTGGGAGTTGATCCCAGAACCCTGAGCTCATGACCTGAGCCGAAGGCACTTAACTGACTGAGCCACCTGGGCATCCCTTCTTTTTAACTTTGAGTGGTGCTCTCCACTCAGGTGTGGCATGATTCTGCCCTCCCCCAGAGGACATTTGGCATGGTCTGTAGGCATTTTTGATTGTCACAACTTGGGGTGTGATATGGGCTGTTGGCATCTGGTGGGCAGAGGCCAGGATGCTGCTCAAACATCCTACAGTGCACGGGATACCCCCTCAACGAAGAGTATTTCGTCCAAAGGTTAATAGTGCTGAGGTTGAGAAACCCTAACACCGAGGCAGAAATTCGAGATGGTCACATGGTCACACTGTGTCCCTAAGTTTAGTCAACAGAGAACTCCCAATCATTACATATACGGATGATTCTCCTCTTTGAGAAGATCTGGCATATACTGAAATAGAACAACGTCCATCTACGTCAGACGCTCCAAGTTGGTACAAAAGATCACATCAACAGAGGCTTTCTTACCTAAACACCATTTGTCTAAACACAAAGCATTTCAACCAGCTGACATTCAGGGAACGCAGTCTCTGCCCTGTTCTGGGAGCCCCAACACAGAATATTTCATGCTAATGTAAACAGGATAAGCCTTTTCAGCTGCAGTGCTGTTTACCAGGAACCTGATAGAATAAACTAGGTTGTTGAGTTTAATTTAGTCAGCAGCAGTAATCACTGGGGTTCTTCCATTTGTTGAGAGGCAACAAATGTGTGGGCACATCTGACAGATGCTGTAATCTGGATTTGCCAAATGCTGAGGAGCACTTTGGAGGGTTTCTTCTGCCAGGCAAACGATGACCTTATTGGTAACGGCCTCCCTCCCTGACAGGAAAGAGCCGATTTAAAACGAAAGAATCACATGAGCGCTTGGTGTTGTACGCCGCACCTGATGGATTCTTGAGTGTTACATCTGAAACTTAGGACATACTATGTGTTGGCTAATTGAATTTAAATAAAAAAATGTATTTGAGGTTTACTGAAAAAAAAAAAAAGAAATAAAAGTGAAAGAATGAAGTCTCGTGGTTCTCCTCTGGGGGCAGGAATCGAAACGACCTCTGGAGGTCCCCATTACAGCTGGGAATCAATGAGTCAGTGACAGAGTTGAAATGAAATATGGAAGGTTTGTATATTATTTTTCTCCCCATCGGTGGAGAAAATACCATTCCATAAAAATCATACAAGACTTTTTCATGTTTACCACATTAGAATTCCCATCTAGAGGAGAGCAGGGAAAAAGCTCTCAGGACTGGGAAAAAATACCAACATAGCTCAGTGTCTCTTAGGTGTCCAGTTCTGTCCTACTGAAGAGCAGCAGCATTTCTTTTCCTTGTAACCATAGTTCTGGGCCACAGTGGACTGCCCGTGGTCTAGTTTCTGGCCAGGTCTGGTTGACCTAGAGCAAGATTTTGTTAAGTGTGGCAAATACCTCACAGGGAAATGCAAGTGAGTTCATGTCCAGGGGGCTCATTTCAGCTACACCTCTTCAATGATTTCCTCCCGTCTTTTGCACTGTCTGACGTGCTGGCGTTCTCATTGTTCCTCAGCGCAGGGGTTAGGAGTCCAGGCTGTGAACTAGACTCTGCAGGTTTGAATCCTGGCTTTGCTACTACCAGCTCAGTGCTCTTCTGTGTATCGTTTTCCTCACTTGCAAAAATAAGGATGGAAAGACCTGTACCTACCTCATATGGTTATGCCCAATTTAAATGACTTAATGCTTGTAAAGCCTACAGAACAGCTCCAGACAAGTGGTAGATACTGTATTTACTAAGTAAAGAATACGACATTTGGCATCTTAAACTGGAAGCTTTAAATTCACACATTAGATTGTAACTTAGCAGACTCTGGAGTGTGGAGCTAAATCATTACAGGGTGCGGGGGTCCTAAAAGTTAACCTGCGTTTACCAAACAGCACACCTCCCCAGAACTGATTTTAATCAACTGCCGAGGACCCCACCATCTTAGGCCTGCCCCAACGAGGGGTCCAGTCATCCTGGAAAAAGGGTCAGATGGTTTTTGTCAGGTCAGCAAGGGACGGATTGTCTGCCTTTCCATTCCCTGGGTGAGTGCCACGTTGGACTAACTGCAAATCAAGGGAAGCTGGGAGCTGAGTTTCCGAGGACAGACTGTGTGGGACCCCAGGCATGGAGCTGTGCACAGCAATTCAGGCAGCAGCTGTCAGGGCCTGGGTTGAGGGAGCAGAACGAGAAGCCTGCACTGGCTGTGGGCCAGGGCTGTCCTCACGGTCAGCTGTGGTGAGAGAGACACACTGAGTTACCTGGTCAGTGGAGAAGAGGGAATCGGGAAGGGGCCTTTGTGGCCTCATGGAGAAGTTCTAATGCCCACTTCTGTCACGTGCTGCTGGACAGTGAGGCTTTACCCTCTTCCTCCTCTGGGCCCCTGGAACCCTTCCTCTTAGACTCACATGCTCTGGGAGGAGGGCAGGTATCCTTTTTGGGGAAACTAGCTGCAGAAAAGCAGTCCACAGATACTGGTATTTGAGGATTCCTCAGTGGAACAGTCAGATTCTTTATGATGACAGTGAAGCCCAACTGGCAAGCTTGAGCGTCTGTCTTAGTGCTTTCTCCTTAGATGTGAATGTGGCTCAGGGACTGCTCGGACCAAGGCCAGCTGGGCGAGGAGCAGGCTGGCACTTCCGCCCTAGCCGTGTTCTCTGGCACCTTCTTTCTCTAGACTGCTCCTCTTCCCTTGTGTAGAAGAGGGAGGACACATATGCTTTGGAGCAAGCAAACAAACAAATGAAATGACTTGTAAAACAATTGTACACAAATAGCTTGCCTACTTCCTTGAGTTCCAAGGAAGTTCAACCAAAACACAGTAAGAAAAAAATCCCTGGGTCCCAAGTGCCTCTGTGCAGGCCAGCACGGGCACAGCTTCACAGGCTTTGGAATCCCAAAGGGAGAGACTCATGAACGTAATGGGCTGCTGTTTGCAAAACTAGTACTTCCCACTTTACCTTTTTCCTTTGAATTTCTTATGGACAGTTTTCTTGGTATTTAATGTTGACGAGAGTGCGGAAGGTAGCAGAAGAAATTATTTGGAGGGGAGCAGGGTAGAATTAAGACTGGTAACCAAAGGATGACGATTACTTCCCATCTGCCTTGAATTTGGGAGGAGAAGCAATGGAAAAGGTGGGTTCTGAGGAGGAGAAGCCTCGGGCGTAGCACACCCACTGTTCTCTCCCTTGATTTTTATTCATCTGTTTGAGGAGAGATAGGACTGGCCTTCTGAGGGCAGAGGGCTCAGACTGTTCCTCTTGAATTATCAGCTTCCTCATTCCTTTTTTTTTTTTTTTTTTTTTAATTTTGTTGATTTATTTGAGAAAGAGAGAACAAGCTGGGGATGAGGAAGGGGCAGAGGGAGAGGCAGACTCCCCTCTGAGCAGGGAGCCTGACATGGGTCTCCCAGGACCCCGGAATCATGATCTGAGATGAAGGCCGACCCTTAACTGACTGAGACACCCAGGCACCCCTCAGCTCCCTCATCTTAAAGAGAAGCTTTCAGAGGTTAGCTCTTCCAGAAGGACTTTTACAGCCGGGAAATGTGCTCTCCATAACCCAGGAAGGCCATGGCTTTTCTGAAAGCCTGACACATGACCCTCCTACTAACTGTTCCCAGGGCAGAGTGTTCAGCTTTGTTGTCAGGATGCTTTATATCAGAACTTGTTATGGGTTGAACTGTGCCCCCCGCCCCAACCGCCAACTCATGTCAAAGTCTCCAGTACCTGTGAGCGTGGCCTTATTTGGATATAAGGTCTTGGGCGCCTGGGTGGCTCAGTTTGTTAAGCCCCTACCTTCAGCTCAGGTCATGATCTCAGGGTCCTGGGATCGTGCTCTACATTGGGCTCTCTGCTCAGCAGGAAGTCTGCTTCTCCCTCTCCCTCTGCACCTCCCCACTGCTTGTGCTCTCTTGAGTGCACGCTCTCTCTCATGAATAAATAAAATCTTAAAAAAAATGGACATAAGGTCTTCGAAATATAATTAGTTAGGATGAGATCATTAGGGTGGGCTCTAATTCAGTGTGACTGATGTCCTTATAAAAGGGATATTTGGAGACAGACACATGCAGCAGGGAGAATGCCTTGTGAACAAGAAGGCAGAGGTCAGAGTATTGCTTCCACAAGCAAGAAGTAGGAAAGATTGCCAGCAAACCACCAGAAACCAGGTGAGGGTCAGAGAGCTCCCTCATAGTCCTCAGAAAGAACCAGCCCTATTGACAACTAGATTTGGGACTTCCAGCCTCCAGAGCTGGGAGACAGTAACTTCTGGTTGTTAGAGCCACCCAGGTTGTGATATTTTGTCACGGCCACCCTGGGAAACTAATACAGGCACCACTGGAAGGTTGGACTTCCCGGAAGAAAACATACAAAGTCATCCCTGCAGGGATAATAGGCCCTGCATTGTCCATACAACCCTAGATTTGGCTTTTGCCAATAACGTTTTGTGCGGTGACTCTTGGTTTCATTCTGTCCCGGATACCCCTATATCTCTCTGGTGGAAAATTTCCTTGCTGCTTGAGGGTATGTGTGGGGGACCAAGAATGGAGCTCTTTGTTTAGAATTTGCGTGGTATACATAAATAACGAGCATATGGGGAACCTTCAAGCCGGAGGCATTTCAGAATTGGGCAAGGGAAGAGAGGCTTCATTTGTTAAAGACATTTCCTGTTCAAGTTCATCAAGAGCTTCCCTACATCCTCCCTTCCCCATGTCCTGCTTTCCCCACAAACCCCAAATATGTAAGAGGCTTTCTTCATTGCGTAGGCCCAACAGGATGTTGAGAGAAACGGATAATAAAAAATAGTACATCAAACAAGATGAATGGAAAGAACCCTGTTTCTTTCTATGCATGTAGCTTCAGAATTGTAAAGAAGGAGTAAGAAAATCTCCTCGCAGTGAGCATGCCTTTTAGTGTGTCTAAATTGTTTATACAAAGGCCAGCCTTTAGAAATTAACCCTGGTGGTTTCCTTTTAGATCTGCCTTCAGCCTTCATAGAGACTTCTTATACTACTGGCTTCTGTCTACCCCAGGCTGTAAAGTAGGGTAAGCGGGTCAAGTCGAAGGTACACAAGATGTTCTACCCCAGCCCAGCCCCTCCAAAAAGGCTTGGCCCTGGGATGATATGAACTCCTTGATCCATTAATGCAGGATGCCCCACTTCCTGAGTGTTATTTCCTATCGTTATGTGTGTTCTCTACAGCAGCTTCATCTATTGGCTCTGGAAAAGCCCTTTTAAATTAAACTATTTCAATAGCCGCCAGGGAATTAGTGAGGCGAGCTGTGAAAAAGGCAGTTGCATTTGCTTGTGTCTGGGAAGGAGGTTGTCTCCTGGTTAGCACAAGCATCCCAGTTTTACACCCCATTAACAGGGTGTCAGTCTGATTTCTTCCTTTCAACCCAAACCACAGCTTGCGGAAGCCAGCCAGCCTTCCAGTGGCTTCTGCTGCAGATTCTCATGGCTTCGTGGTCCAACCTAGTAGAAGCGATTTCTTAAAACAGTTCCAGAAGAAGCATTTCCACATTCAAATATATAGGAACACATTCCAGGGATAAATACACATGATCTGATTGCTTCGTATTTTGAAGACAACCCTTCTGAAGACCAATGTGTATAACTGGTAATTTGCCATAATATTAGAAACACAGAGGTAACAAAATAGTCATGATTTCTAGTAATACAGATACTTGTTAAATGGTATGGTGCAAGGGGTAGAATATAGAACATAAAGCATAAAACTGAAGAAGTCAGATTTTGGGAAAATGTATTGAAGACTTGTTTATGTGCTAGGAAATGTATCCTTAAAAAGGAGGGAGAATGGGGTAGGAGGAGAGAGGGAAAGGGAGAGAGAGAGAAAGAGAGACAAGGAGAAAGATGAGCCCCATTTAGAGAACTTAGCCCCTATCATTGAAGAAGAGTAATTTATATGAGTGTCAGGAAAAGTCATTTAAGCATCTGAGGGGAAGCATAAGGGAGGTAATTATGTAGCAACCAAACCAAACTATTTTTCTGATTTTCAGATTTTATACTGAAGGGTTGTTTGTAGAAGGCAGTTTCTCTACTTATTTTTTCACTACAAATGAAGAAGAGAGACTTGTCTCAATTACAGTAAGAGAAATACAAGAGAATTCCCAGCTGCAAGCAGAAAGATACACTGGTAAGAGCTTAAGAGGGTTAATGAAGTTCTTTCTAGAGGTATTTATGGCAACAGAAAGGCTAAGCAGTCTCCTAGAGAAGAAAAGTTAGGACCTTCATGCTTTGTTCCTTGTTTCCCTTTCCACCTCCATTTATTCTCCACTAGGAGACACAGCTATGCTCAGCATGATACCAAATCCCCCAAGCAATGAAGTTTTTCTTTCTTTCTTTCTTTTTTTCTCATGGTCAAGACGCTCCATCTTTTTGAGGACACAGGGGTTACTCAGCTCAGGTTGCTGGAACCATGTTGTAGTATAAAGGGGGTTCAAATCACTTAGGAATTGGTTCATCTGAGAGTGAAATGAAAACTCCAAATAAAATGGCAGACATGAAATAGAAATTTAAGAATTTCGGTTTATGATGTTGTCAGGAACCATCATTCTCAGTATGTAACTTCTACCTCATGGTCCAAAATGACTGCTTGAGCTCTAGCCATCATGTCTACATTCTACTCAGGAGGAAAAAAAGGATGAATAAAGGGATGTCCCTTTCCTATAAGGACACTTCCCAGAAGTTGCAAAAGATACTTTTGCTTACATCTCACTTCCCGGAAGTTGCAAAAGACACTTTTGCTTACATTTCAGAACTTATATGCACACACCCTAACTTTAGAATGGTTGAGTAATGTGGCCAGGAAAGCATTATCTTTTGCTCTCCCTGTCCACAGTTAGATTCCCACAGGTAGTAAGCTACTCTCATCTGGCAATCACTTGACACTTCCCTCGATTTGTCCCTGGTTTTTTTTAGTAGCTGAATCTGATTTTCAAATCTTGACAGCAGGAACATTAAGGCACATCCTGAAGGTGTTTACAGGGCCTTAGGGTCAGCCCGGATTCACTGGAGCATAATATCGTTTCTAAACTCTAAAGGAAAAATGCACTCTGAGCCAGCAGGTCTGCCTGAGGCCTGAAATTCTGCATTTCCAACAGGCTCCGAAGTGAGGCCATGTGGCTGGTGCATAGAAGATGTTTTGAGTGCAGGGATTTAAAGAAGGTTCTCTATGGATGCCCAAATGTTAATTTTTTGTAGAGTACTTAGGTGGAGAGGAGGCAGTGGTGGTCAGGGTGTATCTGTCTATGGTTCTTGCATGCTGCTGTTCATAAGAATGCCCTGCAGAGCTAAAATACAGATTTCCAGGATCCCAGCGATCGTTTTCAATGTAACAGGTGGCAGGCATCTGATTTTTTACAACAGGCACCCTGGCTAATTTCTGATAAAGGTGGTCTAGGAGCCACATTGTGAGAAATGTTGGCACCAGGCGGTTGTCTTGACCTCTGGATCATAATCCTGTAGGATCCTGGCATTCTGGGATTTCTCTAAATAGTGTAGCTTAGTTCCTTAAAGGAGAGACATTTTCTTAATTGTCATGACCCAGGAGAATTTCATCATAGGGCCATGCATCTTCCTTTCCTGTTTTGGAGCTAAGTAAGAGTTTCGTTCCTCCAGGAGCTTTGCAGCCACCTTTGTCAGCTAGGGCTGCAACGACAGAATGCCACACACTAGGTGGCTTACACCCCACATATATGTTTCTCATAGTTCTGGAGGTCAGATGTCCAAGATCGGGAGTAAGCATGCTGGGTTCTGGCGAGAACCCTCTTCCTGGCTTGCACATAGCCTCTCACTGTGGCTGCCTTGTGTCTGTAACCTCATAGGTGCCCCCTGCCCCCCACCAAACCTCATCTAAAACTAATCAAGGTAGGAATTTTAGGGGCATACAAATGGATCATAACAGGGGGATTTTGTGTCACCGAGAGTGGCGGTGGTCGATTAGCTAGAGGTCTGGTGGCAGAAAGGCAAGTGTGGGGCAGCGATGAGGATTTGGAATCGAGGAGGAGTAGGGGAGGGAAAGAAGCCAACCTCTCCTGTCATCTTGTGTATGCGAGCATGGCGCTAGCCATTGTGTTAGAGCTCACATAGACCTCACTGCTACCCTGTGAGGTGTAGGGGCAATCCTCCTTTACCACAGCTATGTTTTAATACTCTTTTGCTGTATCAAATCTTTAATATGATTTGGAGGAAAGGGATAGCTTTTGTGACCACAGGATACTAGAGGACTTTTGCCTCTTCACCTCCGCACCATTTTCACTCCCTGGAAGGTACTCTTTCCTCCCTCCCTCTATTGCCTCCTTCCTGTCCCCAGCTCCTCTTTATCTTTTCCATCTTCTAAGCATCTCTGCTTATAAAGGCCTAGTTCAGGACTCGATTTCTCTGTCACCCTTTCCAGGAGTCCTAGATCACAGCAACCTTCCATGGATTCAATCTCCCACTCACATGTCAGAGGCTTCCCTAGGCTTCTGCAATCAGCCTGGGGACTCATTATATTGACCATGCCTCTTTATTTCTTGTATTTTTCATGTTTTAACATCTGGGGCCTTACAGACTCTGGAAGGACTGCCTCTTTGAGGGTTACCTAGTTCCTAGAGTTGGTGAGGGACAAGCCTGCTGGTGCGTCTTTCATACGCAAACAAGGTGATGCAGAGCTCACTCCCTCAGCTGGCCTCCTCACAGAGCTCTGATATCCTGGGGCCACTGTCTGCTTGCTGACTATCCTCAGAGCCACATCTTAGGCAAGCAAGCACTGCCCCAAGCCACAGAGCCTGCTGAAATCCTTCAAGCTAGCCAGCCTTAAGCCCCCATTCACCTGGCCTGCAGCTCTCATTTCTTCCTGTGGAAACCACAATAAAGGCACTTGCCCACATTTTTCTTCCCCCCACCGCCACCTTCTGACTGAGACTGGTGCTTCCCCAGATGGCATCCCATGGCCAGGCATGCCTGGTCTTTGGGGATCTGAGTATAACAACAACAAGATAGTTAAACTATCTTTTCACTGGCAATCATCTCCTGATCTGTTGGTCTTACCATACCTGAAAGATAATAACCCCACATTTTTTAGCCTTTTTTTTTTTGAGGCATGATTGACATACCATATTATATTAGCTTCAGATCTATCATGTAATGGTCTGATATTTGTATATATTGCAAATGATCACCACAATTAGTCTAGTTAAACTTCCTCACCATATATAGCTATAAGATTTTTTTCTTGGGGTAAGAACTTTTAAGATCTACTCTTTTAGCTTTCAAATATACACTATTGTATTGTCAACTGTAGTCACTGTGCCCTACATTTTATCACCATGAGTTTGTACCTCTTGACCCCCTTCATCCCTTTGGCTCATCCCCGACGGACGCACTGTCTCAGGAAACCACCGATTTGTTCTATCTATGAGCTTAATAAAACCTACATTTTAAAATGTTCATGTCAACTTCCATATACCATGAATCCCAACCATTTGGCTACTTTGTGCTCCTGAGATTGAATTGCTGATGAATGAAGAACTCATTTGGTGGCTCTCCAGCAGACACAGTAGCTCCTGGTTCTGTTTACTGGGAAATGAACCCATTTAGCCTCTGAGGAGAGAACCCTAGGGTGGTTTGTTTGTTTGTTTTTTTTTTTTTTTTACCTTTCAGTGTATTGGTAGAGAGTTGGCTCAGCTGCTCTGTGTTGAAGGACAGGCTGATTGTAGCCCTGAGCTCCAAAGCTTCCCTTTCTAACAAGGTCACTTCCTTGACCAGAGAAGAGCCATTGTTATGGCCACACAGATATCCTGTCCTCTGTCCCTGCAAATGTCTGGAGCTTGATGGTGGTGGGCTCTGCTTTACAGGAACACTGATGTATATATTTTTTACATTTGTTTGATATTACAATTGACATCTTGAAAAATCATTCTGCCTGGGGAGGGAGAGACCACCCCTCTGGAAATTAGTGCAGGCTTGTAGATAGCAAGGGCTTAGCTAGAGCCTGCTGTTGATATGCAAACTAACCAATCCAGAGGCAGCCTCCTCTGTTGGGCTCTGCGTCCCCAGAAGCAGTATGCTTCTGCCTTAATCATCCCAGGGCTATTGTACCGGGGAACCAGTGACCACCCCTCTAGCCCAAAGGCCACCAAAATTATTCAAACTAGCTGACCTCAAACTGTTTACCTTGCCCTGGGAGGAACCTCAATAAAGGCTGTGGCCTCGTTGCTTCTTTTGCTACCATCTTCTGCTTCCTGGTCATGCTGGTGCTTTTCCATATGGCCCTGTCTGGTGTGGCATGCCTCCTTTCTCTAGAACCTGGGAGTGTAATAATTTTTGCCTTCTTGAGCTTCTCCTGTGTCTCGTGGCTGCACCCAACTGATCATCTCATAAAAGAGGATAAAGCAGCTGACCATGGGATTTGAGGTGCAGATATGCCTGGCTGAAGCTTGTGGGAGAAGGAGAGCTCAGGGGATTGTGCCATCTGATGCTTCTCGCTTGTCATCCTCCCCCGTCCCATAAACCCAGTGATGTGTGTCCATGACCCCTTTGTGAAACAGTTTCCAAACTGGTCGTTAGCCACTCCTGCATTTAAGGATAAAGTGACTTCTGTGATGACAGGAAGTTAATTTACTCCCCTGTTAGATTGTGGACTAATAACAAGTGGTGGGATCATTGCTTTCTTCCCACCTAATAAATATTCCATGAATAACTGAAGCTTATTGAATTAGTTGGGCCACAAGGCCTTCTTCCTCCTTTGCTGGGAATGGAGCCAGGGTTGTGTTTAAAAGACACACACACAGGGGTGCCTGGGTGGCTCAGTGGGTTAAGCCTCTGCCTTCGGCTCAGGTCATGACCTCAGGGTCCTGGGATTGAGCCCTGCATCGGGCTCTCTGCTCAGCAGGGAGCCTGCTTCCTCCTCTCTCTCTCTGCCTGCCTCCCTGCCTACTTGTGATCTCTGTCTGTCAAATAAATAAATAAAATCTTAAAAAAAAAAGACACACACACACACACACACACACACACGTGCTGACTCTGAGCGAAATCCCTCAGAGAGAAAGCAGGGGATTTAGAAAGAGAGCAATGCCGAAAGCAGCACCAGAGGAAAGAAATATAAAAGCTTCAGTAGATGATACAAAAGGAATGGCGACACATTCCCTAAGAGAAGGAGATGATGCTATTTGTGGCATTGTATATCCTGTTTCTTTTTGTGATTCAACTGAAAGAAATGGATAATTTGGGAAGGGCAGGCAAGTTGATGAAAATCCAGAGCCCGATACCTTGGTATCGTGGTTCTCCCTCTGTCCTTGTTTTCTGAAAGCCAGCAGGAGCAGCCTCTCCCACCTAGGGGAGAAACAGAACCAGTTTCCATGCAGCCTAAACCGCTGGGATCAGAGATAAGGTGCAGAGTTTTCTTTTATTGGCTCAGCGGCCTGTGCCTTTTCAATGAGTGCAGCCAACTTGGTGGGGGACATGAGAGATAGAGAGTGAACTTCTGCTCTGTTCCCAACCGTGGAGGCAGACCACATGGGCACACTGTGCAGAGTCTGTGTTCGGCTTCCTCCTTGGGACAGGAGGACCATCTTAGAGGCAGTCCTGTGGTTGGAAAAGAGGGAGGGCTCTGGAAAAGATGACCTGTGTGCGAGTCCTGCCCATTCAGTGACCCCTGCACCCACCTCCCTCCCAAGTCCTTGGGCAAATTGCATCACCTACTTGCCAGGTAGAGTTTTGGGTGCTGAAGTTAGAGTGCTGAACAGAGGGACTTTGATTCTAACAGGAAAGAAGGTCTAAGAACAGGTAAGGAGAAAACAGAAGAATAGCAATAATAAATATTACAAAGGAAATGCAGGGGCTGAGAGGCTGATGGAGAAGTTGGGGAAGAGGACCAAGTCAGATGTGGTTCATACAGTCAGGGGACTCATGTCCTAGTGGGAGCCTCCCACTCTCTCTCTCTCTCCCTCTCTCTCTCACACACACACACACACACCCCAACCCACCCACCCACCATGAAAAGCTACGAAAGAAATAAAGAAGGGCCTGAGAGAAAGAAAGGAGAAAGGAGGTGGTGTGTGGGTGGATGATTATACTTGGGGTGGGTTTCAGGGAGGCTGGGGTGGCCTCTTAGGAGGTGACACTTGGGGCAATAAAAGATGTGACAGCACTTGCCCTGTGACAGTGGGAGGACATTCTAATTTCAAGGGCAGCAAGAGCAGCCTGTACAAAGGCCCTGAGGAGAGAAGGGGGTCGGAGCCCTCGAGGAAGTGGCAGAAGCCCATGTGGCTGGAATGCTCGAGACAGGGTGAAGCCAGGGAGCCTGCTGGAGGCCTCTTCACACACTGCTGTGTAGGCTCTGATGAAGATTTTGGATTCTCTTCTAAGTGCAGAAGAAAGCATTTCAGGCAGGGAAATGACATAAGCCAGTTTATTTTTAAAGAGGTTCATGTCAGTTCTTTCTTAAACTCTGTAAAATGGAGATATTAATAGTATTGACTTGGGAGGGTTATGTGAGGATTAAATGAGATGGAACTATAAAGCAGTTAGCCCAGTGTCTAGCACACAAGAAGTTTAAGGCGCATTCTCTATCTACTATTGTTATTATTCCTCACGGAAGGCTGGGTTTTGAGTCCACTAAACCAAGGTCATTCTACACTTAGTTGTTTTCACCCCAGCCCCTTGGAGCTGTCTTGCAGGGATAAGGCGAGGACAGACTGCTGTGTGTCTGTCTACTTACCCATCATCTTTGTATATAAAGATGAAGTAGCCAGAGGTGGAATTAAAGTTTTCTCAGAACACAGATTTGAACCTGCTCTGACATTCAGACAAATGGGCAGTGAGGTTCCAAATTCCCTGACAGTAATAATTTTCATCTAGGAGCTATGAAAGGTCTACCTTGGTCCTAAGGCAACCACAGAATACCTCACTTTATGCTAATACCTTTTGGCTTTCTGGTAAACCTTTAATGTTGGATACTCTCTTTCACCCCCATTCCAGTGTTCACCCTGCTGTCCCCCTGGGAGGCTGGTCTCTGTGTGCCATATCCCCTCTGACTGGTTGATGGTTTGGGGATAGGCAGGAGATGGAGGGCAGACAGAGGGGACTAGAGATTCATTCCTCCTGTTCTCTCCCCATCCAGCTGCCTAGAAACAGCCCCCTTCCTTTGGGGTGGCCCCATCTACACTGCAGGTTTCTCTGGGTTTCTCTGAATTCAGGTAACCCCTCTGTCCTCTGACATCTTCAGGCCCAGGGGTTGTAGCAATTTCTTCTTGTTGCTACCCAGAGATGCCTGTTGGCTTTCCTTAATGCTGCCCACATCTTGATAAATAGTCACTTCATTAAATTCTCTTAAATCACCCCCTTTAGTATGCACCATCTGTTTCCTCCTGGGACCATACCCATATACCCTCTAAGAGAAAATGTTTTCAAAATGTACCCTTATTAGAAAGTTCTAGCCAGTCACATGTAGGTGTATTTAAATATATATCATATTTCAAGGATTGTAAGATGTACCTCCTCCTGCACATACACATCAGCAGCTCCAAAGTTAGGATGACTTGCAAATGTAGGTTTTTACTCTTGGCTACTGGTGATGCCTCTGTTGGTGTTTTCCAGTGCATACATGAACTTGGTCATTGCTGGTCACCAAGGCCTCATTTTCATTGACTTATGTTCACCACTGGGACTATTCAGTGCTGTTGAAAATACTTACATTTTGATTCTGCTCTGGGGTGACATAATTGTGTTTAGAAAAGCACAAAATAGAGCAGTGAGGCATAGTTCTGATGTCAGTGAAGCAGATATCCATCTTGGCAGAATGGAGACAATTCTTTTTTTTTTTTAAGATTTTATTTATTTATTTGAGAGAGAACACAGAGGGAGAGTGAGAGGGAGAAGCAGGCTCCCCACCAAGCAGGAATCCCAGTGCAGGGCTTGATCCCAGGACCCTGAGATTGTGACCTGGGCTGAAGGCAGATGCTTAACTGACTGAGACACCCAGGTACCCTGACAATTCCATATTTTTAAAGGAAAGACAGTTAATCACAAGTAGTTGGAGCGCTGTTAAAGTTGTTACTTAGATATGTGCAAAAAACTGCCTACAATAGGACAAGTGACCAACTGAAGGCAGTAGGAATTCCCAGGTCTCTTGGAATAAAGATCTTTTTATTTCTGCACAAAGGATCTTGAATAATAGCATAAACTTGCTGGATATGGAGTTTGGTGAGTTTGTCTTTCCAAAGAGAATTAGACTTTAACATTTTTTAGTCACAGTTGAAAGGGATAACCTTTCAAGGGTTTCAAAGGGGTTGAAAGGGGAACTAGGGCTTCTTTGGACAGTTGTTGAGGATGTGTACTGATAACTGTAGGGGGCACCATTCATATGTACTGTTATGCAGTGCACAACCTGCACATCTATACGTGATAGCCCAAGGAGGGGTCACAATTACTTTCAGTGTTGTTATGGCAGAATTCAGGTGAAATTTAACTATTGTCCACATTGCTTTTGGCCCCTCTGCAATTTTTTTTACATTTTTTATATTATTTTTTTTATAAACATATGATGTATTTTTATCCCCAGGGGGGCCCCTCTGCAATTTAAGCTTATGACTTAACTTCAGATTTCTGGTTTATGGTATGAATTTTGCTTTTACTTTCAGCTCTTCATACAATATACCTAAATATTTCACTTAAAATGTTTAAGTGCTTGGGAGTGTTCTATGGTAAGTTCAGTTTGGGGAGCACCAAGATGAAGAGAAGGAACACTGAACCTGGTATTTGGAGACCTGGATTCAAAACTTGGCGGGACATTTTTGAAAAGGTTCCTTTAGGACTCTCAGAACCTCAGGTTTCTTAACTGTAAAACATGATTAATAGTGGCTTTTTTGTAGATTTCAATGGATAAACAAGATTACATATTTGAAAGAGCCTGACACACAATAAATGCTTAGTAAATATTGGTTTACTCTTACAAGGCAAAGCCCATAAAAGTGAATTAGCTTTTTATAATGCTGTTATATGAATTTTTAGAAAGGTGAGCCTCTCAGGTGCCAGTATAGAGATGTCTTCATGCAAGAAGAACTGTCTGAGAGGCTTTAGAGGGCTGTCCAGTTGGAGTTGAGGCTGGCTGCAGAGAAAATGGGGCTCCAGGGGCGCAAGTCTGAAGTCCTTGGATGAACAAAAACCATTCCTGGCTTGTGTTTTTCTCTTTGACATCTTGAGTTTTCCTATCTATTGACAGGACCATCTGGTGAAGAGGTATCTCTCTTTACTTTCAAATGTGTGCACAGCCTCCTTTTGTGACTGGAGAAGTTTTATAGTTAGAGCTGGGTTCTTTCACCCTTTTTTTTTGATTTGGAATTCATGTCATCTATTCATGCTGGATGCTGGGAAGGTGATTTTTAGACCAAAGTGTGGTCCTTCTTGCAAGATGTTGGGGTATCCCCAGTGGATAGATGCTCTCAAACACAATGTGTATGAGGTCCAAAAAAAAAAAAAAATCAAAGGTATAACCATTTGCACCATTACATGAGGTCTGCATGGATGGTCACCTCTGTGATGGACTCTTGTTTGCTGGCTTGCTGCTCTCAGCTCTTCCAGTCATGTCTCTTGTTTTCTGTGGTGATGGGACTGGGAGTGGAAGCGAAGAATGTTATAGAGAAGGGTTTGACTTGGAAAGGGCCACCATCTACTCTGCTAATATATGACTCCTGATTCTTTTTTTTTTTTTTTTTTTAGATTTTATTTATTTATTTGACAGACAGAGACCACAGGTAGGCAAGAGAGGCAGGCAGGGAGAGAGAGGAGGAAGCAGGCTCTCTGAGGAACAGAGAGCCCGATGTGGGGCTCGATCCCAGGACCCTGGGATCATGACCCGAGCTGAAAGCAGAGGCTTAACCCACTGAGCCACCCAGGCGCCCCATGACTCCTGATTCTTGAAGCCAAACTTTTCCATCTTCCGAGATTCTGAGAGCCAAAACCACCAAGGAGGACAGGTTCCAGTAACAATAAAGATATCTTATATTTGTATAAAGCTTTGTACTCTGAAAAGCAGCTTTAATCTTATAATCTTATTTGACCCTCTTATAAACCCAGTAAGTTGGTTTGGAAGGCATTATTTTCTTTATTTTACAGCTGTGGAATCCAAGAAGATATTAAGTGTCTTGCCATGATCTCATAGCATGTAAGTGATAGAATCCATGTCTCCTAGGTCCTGGTCTAGTACTTTTTTAATATTATGGTGAATCATCTTGACCGTTCACTTCTTAAATTTTTAAATGAATCTTTAATGCTTATGTAATATGTGTCCATGATTTAAAATTGAAGAAGTTATAGTAGATATGGGATGAAAAGGAAGACTTCTTCCCCCTTTCCCACTCCCTTAGCAATGTATTGACCCTTTTTGGATGCAATCATCATTCCCTGTTTCTTGTGTGTTCCTTTGGTGATAGCCTATGCATTTATAAGTATAAATGTATACCTTTCCCTTTTCCCAGGGACTTAAAAATAAGCAGTAAGGAACACCCTAGAGAAATTTGCCTAATAAAGTTAGGAAATGATCTCACTTGGGGTTTATGAGAAATACAGCTGATCTTTGTAGTTTACCTTTTGGGGGGGGTTTAAATAGTACATTTTAGCTTTATGAAAATAACAGACAATAGCTTTGCACTATAGATATTGAAAGTGATTGAGACCCATTTTAGAGATGTTCTTAATATGAAAGTGTTTTCTCAAATGATGGTAATAAATAATAATAATAAAATTAGAAGTAGTAGTTATTAAGAGATTTACTAAACACCAGTTGCTATTCTAAGTACTTCTTGTGTAATATTTCCTCTAATTCTCACAACAATATTATGATAAAGGCACTATATTATCCATTTTTACAGCTGAGAAAATGGGGTCTCAGAAGGGTTAAGTAATTTGCCCAAGGGCACACATATAAGAAATGTTGGAACTGGGATTCAAAGCCTGACCCCAAGGCTCATATTCTTTTCTTCCCCCACCAAAGATTTTATTTATTTATTTATTTGAGAGAGAGGGAGCAAGCGAAAGCATGAGCAGGGTGGTGGAAGAGGGAGAAGTGGACTCCCCGCCAAGCAGGGAGCCTGAAGTGGGACTCTATCCCAGGATTCTGGGATCGTGACCCAAGTTGAAGGCAGATGCCCAACGACTGAGCCACCTAGGTGCCCCCCAAGGCTCACATTCTTAACCCTTTTATCATTGTGAAGAAAAGAATTCTTGCAAGTTGAAGATCTCCTGGGAAATACTCCATTTAGGAAGCAGGAATATTTGGAGAACTTGCCCTTTTCACTCCTGGGTTACTTCTGGTGTTAAAGTTGTCATTTAGTCTTGGTCTGCTTTTGCTTTCTATCTGAAGTCTTTCCCTTCTCCTGCCTAAAGATTATGCTTAAGGATCAGGAATTTGCTTTCTGGTTCATAAGGTAATTTCCTATCTTCCTCCATAATCTCTAAACCAGGGTGATAAGAGCTTTCTTGTAAGTGTTTGACAATGTTTTCTAGAACTTGAAGTCATCTAGGTGGGACTTGAGAAATGGCAGTTGGAGAAAGCCACCCAATGTAATGACTTTGGGTCCTTCCATACTGAATTGTAGCTTTAGCTCCTGTAATAAAGCTCCTGTAATGGCACATGTATCAGCTCTCCTGATAGAGTCTATTGTTTGCAATATTGTTC
>PISX010025540.1:0-25986 GCA_004024625.1 Mellivora capensis | reverse complement strand
AATGAAAACCACAATGAGATATCACCTCACACCAGTCAGAATGGCTAAAATTAACAAGTCAGGAAATGACAGATGCTGGCGAGGATGCGGAGAAAGGGGAACCCTCCTACACTGTTGGTGGGAATGCAAGCTGGTGCAACCGCTCTGGAAAACAGCATGGAGGTTCCTCAAAAAGTTGAAAATAGAACTACCCTATGACTCAACAATTGCACTACTGGGTATTTACCCTAAAGATACAAACGTAGTAATCCGAAGGGGCACATGCACCCGAATGTTTATAGCAGCAATGTCTACAATAGCTAAACTATGGAAAGAACCTAGATGTTCATCAACAGATGAATGGATAAAGAAGATGTGGTATATATACACAATGGAATACTATGCAGCCATCAAAAGAAATGAAATCTTGCCATTTGCAACAACGTGGATGGAACTAGAGGGTATCATGCTTAGTGAAATAAGTCAATCAGAGAAAGACAACTGTCATATGATCTCCCTGATATGAGGAAGTGGAGATGCAACATGGGGGTTTGGGGGGTAGGAAAAGAAGAAAAGAAACAAGATGGGATCGGGAGGGAGACAAACCATAAGTGACTCTTATTCTCCCAAAACAAACTGAGGGGTGCTGGGGGGAGGGGGGTCAGGAAAGGGAGGTGGGGTAATGGACATTGGGGAGGGTATGTGCTATGGTTAGTGCTGTGAAGTGTGTAAACCTGGCAATTCACAGACATGTACCCCTGGGGATAAAAATACATTATATGTTTATAAAAAATTAAAAATTAAAAAAAAAAAAAAGACACCGACCTGGTGCTGTGCACAGAGAAAGCACCGGATACACAGTTGCTGATCAGAATTAAAAGGATGGAGAAAACCAAAATGAGTAGACTCAATGAGAGATTAATTGCACAAGAGTCTGTCGACTGCAGGAATGAAGCTGGATTTTTTTTTTCCAGAACTGCTGGCTGCCTTCACATTTCCTGGTGGAAGTGGGACAGGTCAACACAGACAACCCAGAATCGTAGATAACTTTTGCCCACACATCATTCACTTTTTGGAGCGCTGGCATGAAATTGAGGGGTGTGTGTGTGTGTGTGTGTGTGTGTGCGTATAACGACGTGCCTTCCGTGAGCCTTGGAGGGCTCTGCGTTCTCTTCCAACGGGCTGGTTACAACACAGAGGATGTGGACGGTGGAGTTTTTCCTGTTTGATGTCACACGGCTACCCTTTAAAAGTCCGAGGGGAAAAAGGAGGGAATCCAGCTAGGATCCGCAGGCCAGATACCCACAAAGGAGAGGAGGAAAAGGCCTGGGAGGCACAGGCGGTGTCGGGTTTCAAACTCCAGGCAGCCATTCAGAGCACTGCAATGTCAGGGACCCGCCTTGGGCTCCTGGTCTCTGTCCTGTGCTGGGGAGTCAGAGCCTATCCCAACGCCTCCCCGCTGCTCGGCTCCAGCTGGGCTGGCCTGACCCACCTGTACACGGCCACCGCCAGGAACAGCTACCACCTGCAGATCCACAAGGATGGCCATGTGGATGGCACACCCCACCAGACCATCTACAGTGAGTAGGGGGAGTAGGGGCTTCTTTCCAGCTGGGAAGGATGGAGAGCTCCTCTGTCCACCCACCTCCAAGGGATCTGGGGAGGCCTTGGGCTAGACCAGAGTGCTACTCCAGCCTCCTAGCTTCTTGCCTGGAATCCAATTGTGTGTGTGTGTGTGTGTGTGTGTGTGTGTGTGTGTCTGCGCGCGCACACACACACACACACACACATGCACGCGCACGGATGTGTGTTTAGCCCCGGGGAGAAGATTCTTAATTAGCATTTACTTGTTTCTTCCAACACAATTAATTTGTCTTAACTATAATCCCTCTTCCCACAATAGCAGCCACTCTCACTTTGTCCTATCCAGAGAGTCCAAAAATGTACAGAAAGAAAGGCAAGGAAGCGGAGAGGGGGAAAAACCAGATAGCTCATTGACACTGAGTTTGGCTCATAAACTTTGGACAGGGCTAACAGTGGAGGTTACAGAGAAGATCCCTGTATCAGACCTAGGATTGGGATAGATGAACTCAGGGGCTCTTTCCAACTCTCAGCTTCTAATACTCTGGTCTGATAAAACTTCTCGGGAAAAATGTACTAAAGACAGACTGTCCAGGTGTGTTGTCTTGATGGGTCTGACCAAGTGCATGAACCATCCATGCATCCATGCTCCCAGCATGTTTCCTGGGGGCTTCAGAGGTACCCAGTTTGCTATCGGTTGGTGACTCCTCTCTGTGGAGCTGAAATTTCCACTCAGTGGCATATTGAGCTAGTTGGGAACTGCTTGGCAACATGAGGCCACTGGAATGATTTTAAGGCTTAGGTTTGCGACAAGCTGGCTCACAGTCCACAGTTGATCAGTTAGCTGTGATTCAAATGGGGGCCCCTTCATGAGCACCTACTAGGGGATTCTGTGGTGAGAGGGGGAGGAGTATGGAAAAAGACAAGGTCTTGTACTTCAGAACAATGGGTCAAAGTTAGACCGAGGATACAGAAGAATGCAAGCTGATTCAACCTAGAGCAAATGGAAGGAATGAGAGTAATCACAGTCTCTGTTTCATTAAAGGAAACTTCTTATGGGAATAATGATTTGCCCTTATTGTTGTACTGAACAAATTGATAATTTTCTGTGACCTTGCTGTGTAGAATCAAAGGTCCCTAAAACTGTAGCAAGATACATCCACAGGGAAAGCCAGTCACGCATACTTCTTCAAGTGCTCAATGGATGATGACGGGAGATGAGAGGAGGGACCAAAGTTCTGTGCAAGTACCAGGCAGTTTCCAGAAATCCAGGGGATGTGGTAGGGTTTGGGAGACAACATTTGGGAAACGAGGTTGGAGTTTAATGGCAAAAATCTGCACTAAATCTGGATACACTTCATGTATCCAAAGTGTTGCTCATTTTATTCAAGGGATATTTAACAGCTTTCACTGAAAGGAATCCTCAAAGACACGACCTCGAGCATGACGGAGAGAGTGTGAGACGGCTCTGGTGAGCTGTGTGTGGAACAGTGTGAGTGCTCTGCCTACAAGCCAGCAGCCTGAGCTGGAGAACTCTTTCCTCAAATATCTACTGGCATCAGGCTCAGAGGAGGCACTTATCCCAGTGGGGAGTGAATTAAAATGATTGAGAAGAAGCAAAATGAAGAGAAATTATTTCAGACTTTTTTTTTTTTTGGTGAGGAATGATTTTATTTTGTCAGATGTAGACAATAGCCAAGCATTGTGTCTCTAGAAATCAACACAAAGCATCAGAGGGCAACTCGGGGTGGGGGGTCCTGGTGGGGGGAAGGAGACTTACTTGTCTTACTTTACATAACCCTTTATACTATTCAAATCAGTCATTGTGTCATTACCCAAATAAGTGTATATATAAAGGTCAAAAGTTAGCAAAAACGGAAAAAGGAAACACTGAGGCATGCAGATAAGTAGCACAAGTCATTCACAGACTGGTGAAGGATATGCTTACACTGATGGAGGGTGTGTGGTGTTTTCTCCCTCCTAATTAATTATACCTTGCTGGTGCAATATGGTTCATCTGATCATTGCGCTTTAAGCAATTCTTGATTAATAGTTGAGTGCCCAACCCAGGCACTTTGGGTTGTCGGTCGTTGTGAAATTACCTGCCTGTAAGATTCTATAACGTCCTTGGGACTCACCGCACTGATGTCAGAGGGCCTCTCCGACGTCTATGTTTCTGATCCTACTCTGAAGAAGGCCACCCTCCCACTCCGCACCATCCCCGTTTCGTTCAAAACAGCAGAAGAGTTTACCCATTACCCATTATTATTAGTAGTACCTATTACCTATTGCCCATTACCTGTGGTTAATACCATGTCCAAGGTCCTGATATTTTTCCTTCTTCCGTTTTCCCCACTGGCGCTCTCTCTACTTGAAGCTGAATTATCCTGGGGCTCTTTAATCTTGCAAAATAGTATCTTTCTTTCCAGGAGCTCGAAGCACTTTACATCCACCATCATCATTTACCAGCATAAGAAAAGAACAGAGCCAATCATTGTCTACTTTTTTTTAAAGATTTATTATTTATTTGGTAGACAGCATAGGGGAAGGGGCAGAAGAAGAGGGAAAGGGAGAGAATCCTCAAGCAGAGTCCCTGCTGGGCACAAATCCCAGGATCCTGAGATCATGACCTGAACCCAAATCAAAAGTTGGACGGTCAACCAACTGAGCCACCCAGGTGCTCCGATAATTTCCCACTTCTACAGCAGAGTGGAGGCAAGTGGCAATAGTAAAATTACTAGCATTTTAGAAAGTGTTTTTATTGTGGAGAAAAATATTATCTCATTACACCCTCAAGATGACCAAACGAAGTCAACGATCCCACTACCTCTGAAAAACAGAGGTTAAGGAACTACACTGGCTCGAGGTCACCTAGAGGACACCTAGACCCCAACCCATGCTTCTTTTGGGATCACAGGCCAGTCCATTAGACCCACCTGGCTGCAACAAGTTGTCGTGCCTTCCTTCTGCCGGATTCTGCCCTAGAACCTCCGCGGCCTGTGAAAACACGCCTTCCGCACAGGCAAAGGGAAGGCCGTCCGTCTCTTCCCTTTTCTGCGCTTTCTCGGTGGTTCCTATTGGTTTGACTCAAGACTGTGCATCATCTGTAGCAGCTGCTCAAGGTTCCCCTCCAGGCTGTTTGCTACTGGGACCGGCCCCAGAGCCCAGGAGCACACGCGACTCGCACACGGCCCACGCTGACCCCGAGCACCAGGCCTGCGTGGCTGCCGAAGTCTGGGCCTGCCGTAGTGGCAGGCCAGCGCATGCTACCTCATGCCTTCCATTTGCTCAGTGCTCCTTGAAAAAAGCCACTTTTCCAACCACCATTGCGTTCATTTCTGATCGGAACCCTGTGAAGTCGGCAGGCCAGCTACTATCATCCTCTCCATCCAGCCGAGGAGCTCGAGGCTGGAACAATGACTTGTCCAAAGCTGCTGAGTTAGGAAGTGGCATAACGGACCAGAATCTAAGCGCCCTGGTTCCTGGCTCAGTGCCCCTTCCCTGACCCTCTCAGAGGCAGTGTGACTTGGGGTTCTCGCGGGTTGCGCCACGGATCTTGGCCCTTGGTTTTGTCTCCTCAGGCTGGGGATGGTTTCTGTTGGAGGTGATTGCTGGGTTCTAGGAAGAGGATGTTAGAGTCGCTGTCCTGACTTTAAATCCTGCCTTTGTTCCCTCTGCACATAAATGGGGATGCTGCTGCCACCCCTGTTAATACTAATAAGACTAACCAGATCACAGTTGTTTTGAGCATCTAAAATCTGTAAAGTACCTAAAGTGCAACCACTCAAAACCAGTGACTATGTGTAATTTTTTTCCCAGTTAGACTGAAAATTCATCAGGACAGAAACTTACGTTTACACATTCCTTCGTTTCTCTCAGGGCTTGTCCTAGGATTAGCCATCAATTTGAGACCCACAGGCAGACCTCATCATGGGGCACTTTAAAAAACCTCCACACCTTCTATACCCCACCCCACTTCCAGAAGCTTCCCTCAAGGCAAACCCTTAGCCAAACGTGGGAACAAATAATGTTTCTCCTTGGCCTTCTTGCTTTCTCGTCTTTCTGGGCTTGCTCCGGCCCTCATTCCCTCTGTCCTACATCATTCCAATTTTAGTCCAAACAAAGCTCTATCCTCAGCTGGGGTCTAAGTATTGTCTGCTACTCTCCTCAGAGTTGAGCCTACTCAGGGTAAAGGGGGGAGACCTTTAGGTCTCCCTAGGGTGTAGGTCACCCCACTTCCTGGGCACAGATCCCGGGCATTTTCAACCTCTCCAGACTACATTTCTAAAATAGAAGTTCAAACAGCTGCCAGGGGGTTGTGAGGCCAAAGGAGATGCATATGGAAATTCTGTGGTAAGTAAATGCAAGTGACTCCAAAGACTTAAATGATTTTTAGCAGAAAATGTCGGGTAATTAAGCAGCATTTGGGGTGGAACTCTTGATGAATGATACTTTTTTTTTTTAAGATTTTATTTATTTATTTGACAGATAGAGATTACAAGTAGTCAAGAGAGGCAGGCAGGGAGAGAGAGGAGGAAGCAGGCTCTCCGAGGAGCAGAGAGCCCGATGCGGGGCTCGATCCCAGGACCCTGGGATCATGACCTGAGCCGAAAGCAGAGGCTTTAACCCACTGAGCCACTCAGGCACCCCCTGAATGATACTCTTGCCACAAAACAGCTTTAGACTTTAACTGGTCCTTGGTACAATGCATTGCAATTGTTACAATTACATGAGGGCAGGCAGTTACTATTTAAAGTGTAGGTGGTATGTGTGAGGTTTAGGCCCTTGTTGAAGACTGGCTGTTGAGTGGGGACACTGAAGGACCATGAGGGACTGCCCTGGAGTGGACACCACCAAGCAAGAAGAGAACAGAGAGTAGCAGTGAAGATCCAAGAAGAAATTCTGTGCATCCGTGGTCTCTAATAGACACAGAGAAATAAGCCCTCTCCTCCCAAGGAGCTCACTCTAGGGGAGGCCCTAGATAATCTGAACTTAGTCAAGGTCGGGTGAATGACATACACTCTGTAATGCAGGTGAGGGCATTTGTTCTGAATAGGGAGATTAGGAAATTCTTCATAGCAAGTGACATCTGAGCCTGGCCTGGAAGGATGAGAGACTTCAATAAGCAGAGAAGGGAGGGGGAGATCAACTCTCACAAAGTTCTGAATTCATAAGGGGTGCTGGGTGAGGGATCACGGACTACCGTGCAGATCCCTGAGTGAACATCAGGCTTTATATGCAAGCCAGATCCTTGAAGGACATCTCCGTGTAGATTTAAAAATCCCAAAAGCCCAGAAGGCTTGTGAGAGCGTGATGACAGCCACAAACATGAAGAGGCATTAGCCAGGCAACGGGGGAAGTAGAGATGGAACAGGGGAGAGGGAAACACGTGTCTGGTACAGAGGAGAGAATGCTGGGAGTTCAGAGTGCTCCATACAGACACGAGGTGGAAGTAGGGGGCAAATGGGGGGCAGGGGGTGTGGGAGTTTGCAAGGGGGGAATCAGAAGAAATGAAGCTGAACAAGTAAGGACAAGGGAGGGTGAAGTGAAATCAGCACCCTGAGAATCCATCCAGGAAGGTTTCAGGCAGGTGCATTTTCAGGAAGGGCTCAAAGGTAGGAATGGGACATGCAGCCAGGTTTTGACCTCGATGATTTTCTCCGTAGGTGCCCTGATGATCAGATCAGAGGATGCCGGCTTTGTGGTGATCACAGGTGTGATGAGCAGGCGGTACCTCTGTATGGACTTCAGAGGCAACATCTTTGGCTCCGTGAGTTTCTTTTTTGGGCTGGCCACCATTTAAAGATAATCCGTTTCTTCGCCAGAACATAAAATCTTAGAAAGATTCCATTGGCAGTGCTTGGTGATGTTTTCATGGGGTGATTTAATCAATCTAAGTAGTAGATATTCAGGTTTATGCAGTTGGGGCTTGAACCCATGTAGCCTGGTTCTGGTGTTCTGGTTCTCTTAGCCTCTAGTCTGATCGCCTATGGGCACCCATCTATGCATCTACACAGCACCTTGTACATGGGTCCTCTAGTGAGAAGCCATGCGTGTCTTCCTGATTCTTTTACTACACCTTCTTGACCTCAGGCTGGTTCCCTCACTTTTCTCCACATCAGTTTCCTTACCTGGAAAAAGTAAATTGGGATCTCCCTCCAGTTGGGCACCCGCCTTCGGCTCAAGTCATGATCCCAGAGTCCTGGGATCGAGTCCCTCATCTGACTCCTTGTTCAACAGGGAGTCTGCTTCTCCCTCTCCCTCTGCCTGCCACCACACCCCTGCTTGTGCTCATTCCCTTTCTCTCTGTCAAACAAACAAATAAAATCGTTAAAAAATAGGAAAAAATGAAGACCTCTCATGAATGATCTCTGCCTTAACTGTGGTCGCTGGTCATTCAGATTGGTAAGCAAAGGAATTCCCAAACCACAGGTTGCAGGCATATTCCAAAGGATTTTGAGGTCATACAGTAGGAGGACTGCTCATCTCGGTAGCCTCTTACCACCAGACAGACCCACTAGAAATACCATGACAGCAATGACTTCCTGTTTGGCTGGCTGCCCTGTCCCCGCACCTACTACGTATCTGGCCACAAGTAGACAACTCTTCGTGGAACAATATAGGCATTCAATTAGAATATCTCTTGACCACGTTTAGGCATATAGATAGTCCTCATCTGTAAAAACACCCGATGGAGTTTGAGGATTAACTGAAACAACATGTGAAGGTCCTAGAAGGCGTTCAGTAAAACCCAGTACTAGTTAGTGGCAGAGTGAGGGCTCAAACCTAGTCATCTGTTGCCAGAGTTCCCGGCCCCAAATCCCAAAGGACATTATCTCTCAGTGTGAGTTCCCTCAGTTATGTGTGACCCTACAAATCCCATCCCCCCTCCTTTCTCCAGGCAAGGAGGCAGATCCAAGCCACCTTTCAGCCAAAGGCAGAGGCAGGAGGGCCCGGGTTGTACTGAACTTGGCCGTCCCCGCAGAAACTGGACAAAGGGCTGCCTGCGGTGGCCAGCCCAGAGCCGAGCCAGCCGGTGCAGGGCGGGCGGAGGACCCCGGGCTCGGGGGCGGTGGGGGACGCGGCTGCCGCTCCCTGCAATTCCCAGCCGTGCTGCCTGCTTGGGCAACTGGAGAGCGCTGGCCAGATCCCCCACCCGAAGGGAGCGAGGGGTTAAGGACGGCCCCCTGATGGAGCCCCGGAGGGAGGGCTAAGCCAGGCCCAGCACCCCCACCCCCGGAGGGGCTGGCGCGGTCCGGGGGCGGAGCACGCGGCGCGGGGTCCGCGGGGCGCTCACCCCACCGCCCTCCCTTTCAGCACCTCTTCAGCCCCGAGAGCTGCAGGTTCCGACAGCGGACGCTGGAAAACGGCTACGACGTGTACCACTCCCCGCAGCACCGCTTCCTCGTCAGCCTGGGCCAGGCCAAGAGGGCCTTCCTGCCGGGCACCACCCCGCCGCCCTATTCCCAGTTCCTGTCCCGGAGGAACGAGATCCCTCTCATCCACTTCAACACCCCCCGGCCGCGGCGGCACACGCGCAGCGCGGAGGACACGCAGCACGACCCGCTGAACGTGCTCAAGCCCCGGCCCCGCATGACCCCCGCCCCCGCCTCCTGCTCCCAGGAGCTCCCGAGCGCGGAGGACAACAGTGTGGTGGCTAGCGACCCGTTAGGGGTGCTCAGAGGCAACCGGGTGAACGCGCACGCGGGGGGGATGGGCGTGGACAGGTGCCGTCCCTTCCCCAAGTTCATCTAGGGGAACCAGAAAGGAATCCTTTCCCAGCAGCCTTTCAGAAAACCGAACTGTCTTCAGCGAGACCTGCGCCCTCCGCAGTGCCGGGAAAGGGAAGGTGGGGGTGGAGCGGGCAGTTAGCGCCAGGAGGTCCCCCGAGAATGCACCTTTAAGGCCTGAGTCGTGACGGTTTCACCGCCTTCCCCACCCCGCCCATGCCACCTGTCCGAACTCTGAAGCCCAGAAAGATAAACTAGAAGTTTCGCCTTCATGAAGGAGAGAGGGATTCCCACCCCGATCACCACCCACCCCCGCAACACCCCGGGCAGTTCCTCTTCCCTATGCCTCTCTTCTTCATCAGTCCAGCATTAAAACCCAAGCACAGGCTTAGTGAGCTCACCACCTCGAAGGCGAAGGGAAGAGCCAACACCAGCAGCACCTCCACTGCTCCTGACGTTTGTGGCACCAGCCCCGACCCTGTGGGCATTTGAGTCTGCAACCTTGACTAGGGCATTAACAGCTGACCTGGGCAAACCGGTAACATCCTAATTCAAGGCTTTTCTCTTCCTTGAGCATCTCTGCAGAAGTGCTGTCAGAAAGATGGGTAGTAGGCTGGTCAAAAGGGAACTAGAATGCTGGGACAACCGAGGCAAGAAATCAAGCTAGAAAATTCAACCTCCCTATGGAGTGGGCCCCCCCTTGCCAGGCTCTCTCTCCTTTCCAGAGCCGAAGGGCCGAGAAGGACCCTGCCTGCTCCCAAGCAGACCATGACATAACCCTGTCCATGGGCCCCCTCTTGGGCTTTAGTGAATTTGGCCAAGGGAAGAGCTTTGGCATTGGCTCATGAAAAGCTCCCCTGCTAGGAAATGGAAGTAATTTTTTTTTTTTTTGAAATAAAATTTTAAATGGAAATAAATTCAAATTCCCCTTGGAGGCATTTGATGAAGCCTGTTTCCCAGCTGAGTAGTATTGCATTCGGGATTAACTACAAAACCGACACAGGGAGGGAGTCTTGCGACCATGGGATTGCTCTTGGGTTTGGTTTTCTGTGGACTGGCAGATTGCGTCCTTCTGTCTAAGTGAAATGGCATCAAGGACTCAGGGGAAAAGAAGTCCGATAATCAGGGGACCAAAATGCAGGAGTTACCCAAAGACAACGCTGTCAGCTCTTCTCTATGCTCTCCTTATTGCTCTCCAGCACTGGCTCCAGAGGTAAACACTCCTGGGCTGACAAGTTCTGGTCTTGGCCACTTGCAAATTCTGGGGGCATTACATGAAGACCGTTTTTGGTCCCGTGAAAACCAGACCTCACTTACCCAACAGCTGAGGCACCAGCCAGGTGGGCCTGATGCTCAGCCTCCCTCTACCTAGCCTTACCACCTGTCTGGGGCGGGGGGGAGGGTCCCATGTTCCTACCTCTGTTAGATGGCCACCCACAGAGCAGAATGCTAGCTAGCAACAGCTTCTTTGCATCACCTTGCTTTTTCCCACTGCCATCATGCACCCAAACTTAGAAACAAATCTGTTCTTTTTACTTCTGAAATATTGGACAACTGTTTTCAGTTGATGGTTTTAAGCTGAATTTGAAGGACTGGTTCCTGTTCTGAAACACTAAAACTGTGTATGCTCCCATATAGCAGTGCATGGCAAATATTTTCTCCACAGTTTTCATTTCCTGTTAGAGAGATTACACTGTTTATAAGCTTTTGGAAGCTCCCCCATACTTATAACTAGATGTAAAATCCCGGAAAGGACTTTGGCAGAAAACTGGTCATAATCTTATATACGCAATACCATTTATTAGGGGTTCTTCCTTTGGCAGAGCCAGGGTGGTCCCCACAATTTCCTATGTTCCTTAGCATGTGGCAATATTTATTTATTTATTTGGAAAATTTGCTTATCGCTCAATATTTATAGATATTTATAAAAGTGTAACCCCACCTTTTTTCTTTCTTCTGTTTGAAAGAAAAATAAAATTTATCTCAGCTTCTGTTAGCTTTTCCTTTCTGTATTACTACATGAAATCATGTCAGAATATGATAACGGAAAGGGATTATGGGAGGGCAGCATTGTGAAAATCCAGAGACCACAATATTGAATTCAAAAAGAGTGTCAGAATTTTAAAAGTCAGTCTTTGCCATTCATAAATGGACTTAGCAATTTTGATTGACAGAATTACTGAAAGCAAGGAAATTTTTTTTATCAACACTGTATTTCTGATCACTCCAGCTCAAAAGTGTTTTAAGGAAAGAATTCTGTATTTGGAAAATACACAGAGTTAACCACGTCAATATCCCAGTGAATCATTTGCGATGTACTGGACACAGACAGTGTTACTGCCCTAAGAGACCTCGTAGCAGGACACCAAGATAATGAACCCACTTCTTCCCTTTCTGAAGCTGGGGCCCCTAGAATTCCTTCTTTAATCTCCACCTGACCAACTCCCCAAACACAGGAAGCAAAGGTGCAGGAGGGCTTTACATCACAAACACATACAAATACACATTTGTATTCAAATTTACATCAGCTCAAGACCACAGTTAGTTTTTCACTGCCTAGCCTCTTTCCATAACAAATGTAGAAGAATTTAGTGCAGTGAGGGACAGGAATCAGGCTAGATACAGGACTAGAGGTCAAATGCCTTATTTCTTTAATCACATCAAACGTTAAGACTTTCCAAAGGCAGATTACTGTTTTAAAATTTCTCCTGTTTGTTTTTGCTTTTTAACATCGCCTCTGTAAGGTTCATCCCTCCATAGTATTTCTGAAATAAAAGGCAGAAGGGATAAGTGATTCTGTTTTATTTCTGGCCCAAAGGACTTTAAAATCTGATAACCATAGGAATAGAACAGTGCCAAAGTAACCATTTTGGAATAAATAGGTCTTCCATCCATTACAGAAGGAGAATTAAACACTGTAGAGAAAAGATGTCCTATAAACATTGCCCCTCCACAGACTTTCTCTGTCCATGAAAGTTCTCCCTAAACAGAGGAAAATTTAAAACTTTTAACACAACACAGTGGGGTGAGGGTGGGAGAAAAATGTGTACATCCCACTTTTATGATACATTGTATAATCTGGCTGATAGAAGCTTCAGAGATCTAACCATAGGCAGGAGGCCCAATATTTAAAGCCTAATCTTTATCTTGTCTGTGGAATTATAAATCCTGGCGGATAAAGATAGCATCACAGCCCTTACACGTATTTGTATAAATACTTACTGTTTGTGCATAACTTGCACACATCCTAACTACCTTACTGCCTAACTTCCAGCCATGAGACAGGAATTGGTACCAGATGTGCCATCTGCCCAAACAGCTAGAAAACAAAATAGATGAGGCAATTGTTTTCAGACTATCATCTTTGGGAGAAAAACAGCAAGTCCCCATGATCACCTCTCCTGTCCTCACAACACGGAGGAGACGGAGCCCAGGCAGGGCGGCAACTGTGCTGCTCTGAGAAAGCAGCAGGCCTTTGCGGGGGAAGGGGGGCTGGAAGGAGAGCTGCGCAGAGGGGAGCAGTCACAGTCTGCGCATTCACTGCAGGCCTCTGGCCAAGGGCTGGGTTGCACCTGCACAGGGCAAAATTCAGCAAGACCCTACAAAGACCTTCTGCTACAGAACTGGGAGATGAGCGGGGAGTGATATGAGAGGCCATAAAAACGCTGAGAACTATCAGAGGTCCAACCAGGCCAGGGTGGAGGGGCTCACTGAGCACATCATTTGACTGACACATGGAAAGGCCACATCTTTAGAATGGGCCCCTAAGAGGATATGCCCCCAAAACTAAATTTGAAACTGAAACAGACCTGCTGTAACAGGGAATCACACCATGCCTGACAAGGCCACAATGCTCTGCCGCTAATTTAGCAGTGTTTCAGAGCAAACTCGATGCCATTTAAAGGAAGATGACATAAACCAGACTCCATACACAGTATCACCCACACCCTGTGAGAAAAAGGGGGAAATGGGCCCAAGTCAAGAGAAAATGCAATCCCTAGAAACAAACCCAGATGTTTTAATTAGCAGGCAAGAACTTTAAAGCAGCTATTGTAAATACATGTGTGGGTTTTAAAGGAAAGTATGACAGCAAAGAATAAACAGATCAGGAATATCAGGAAATTTTAAAAAAATCTATACTTGAAAAACAACAATAACTGAAAAGAAAAAAAAAATCATTAAACAGCCTTTACAGTAGATTGAAAAGGAAAGAATAAATAGTGGGATGGCTGGGTGGCTTAGCTGTTAAGCATCTGCCTTCAGCTCAGGTCACGATTCCAGGGTCCTGGGATTGAGTCCCACATCACCCTTGCTGAGTAAGGAGACTGCTTCTCTCTCTGCCTGCTGTTCCCCTCTGCTAGTGTACTCTCTCCTTCTGCAAATAAATAAAATCTTTTTAAAAATAGCCATTTAGGGACGCCTGGGTGGCTCAGTTGGTTAAGCGGCTGCCTTCGGCTCAGGTCATGATCCCAGCATCCTGGGATCGAGTCCCACATTGGGCTCCTTGCTCGGCAGGGAGCCTGCTTCTCCCTCTGCCTGCCACTCTGCCTATGCTCGCTCTCTCTCTCTCCCTCTTTCTGACAAATAAATAAATTAAAAAAAATTTTTAATAAAAAAGTCATTTAATATTAAAAGATTAATATAAATGATCTAACCTGAAGGACAGGGAAAAACAATGTTTTACAAAATGACCACTGCCTCTCTCAATCATAGGAAACAAACTGAGGGTTGCTGGAGGGGAAGGGGGTTGGGGGAATGGGGTCACTGGGGTGATGAACATTAAGGAGGGCACATGATGTAACAAGTACTGGGTATTATATAAGACTATAATCACTGAACTCCACCTCTAAAACTAATAATACACTCTATGTTAATTATTTGAATTTAAATTTAAAAATAGGGGAGGCAGAAAAAATAAAAGATAAATTTAAAAAATTAAAAATGACCAGAGTCTCAGTGATCTGTGGGATTAGTATCAAACTGTCCAAAACATGTGTAATTGGAACCCTAGAAGGATAGCAGCAGAAAAATCTAAGGAATAAGAAATATTTTCTCCAAAGTGGTGAAAAACTAATGTACTGATACAAGAAGCTCAGCAAACCTCAAGCAAGATAAACACGAAGAAAAACCACACTCAGGTGTATCACAGTCAAACTGCTGAAAAACAAAGATAAAACTGACTTTATATACAGGCAAACTATAGATATATATAACTAACATATAATATAATATATATAACGAATATAATAAAATAATATATAATTATATATAACTATGTACATAGTTATATAGTATATATATAGATATATAGTTATATATATGTTGTATACTACTTTCCCTTGGTTTATCACTTAAAATTTACAGTGCTGTACTTTTGGGTGTATAATATAGGAAGGTGAATACATATGCCAAAATTATCACACTGAATGGGAAGGGTAAACAAAACAAAATGGTTTCAAGATGATAACACTGTATGTGAAAAGCAACACAATATGTGAAAAGCACAACCACTCTATGTGGTAAGTTGAGAATACAGCATGCTGCAATTCATAAAGAAACAACAACAACAATAATAATAATGCAAATAAGTATCAGCAAAAAGCCAACAGAAATATTAAAAGGGATTACTGAAAAATAATACTCAAGGCAGAAAAGGAAGAACGGTAGAACAAAAACCAGACGGGACCAACAGAAAAATGACAGACTAAATTTAATCGTATCAATAATTATGCCATATGGAAATAAAACACTACAATCAAAGGCAGGAGTGATTAGGCTGGATTAAACAGAAATACCCAACCATAAGTGGTCTATAAGAGATGGATAGAAAGGTACTGAAGGAGTTTGCTAGGGATGACATAATAAAATACCAGACTGGGGTGGCTTAAACAACAGAAATTTATTTTCTCTGAGTTCTGGAGTCCAGAAGTTCGAAACCAAGATGCCAGCAGGGTCTCTCACTTTGGCTTAGAGATGGCTGATTTCTTACGTGTCTGCACCTGGTCTCTGTGCACGGGCATCTCCTGGTGTCTCTCAGTGTGCTCACATTTCCTCTTCATTTAAGGACTCCAGTCAGACTGGATTAGGACCCATCCTATTGGCCTCATTTTAACTTAACTGCCTCTTTTTAAAGGGTCTATCTCCAAATACACTCACATTCTGAGTTAGAGGGGACTAGGGCTTCGAAGTATGAATTTGGGAAGGCGGGAAGAGGGCACAGTTCAGTCCAGAACAGATACATATGGTAAAAAGAAGCAAGCATAAGAAACAGGTGCTTGAGGCACCTGGGTGGCTTAGTTGGTTAGGCGGCTGCCTTCCGCTCAGGTCATGATCCCAGGATCCTGGG
The DNA here is from genome assembly GCA_004024625.1 of Mellivora capensis. Lineage (NCBI taxonomy): Eukaryota > Metazoa > Chordata > Mammalia > Carnivora > Mustelidae > Mellivora > Mellivora capensis. The sequence continues at coordinate 10,350 of PISX010025540.1, read as the reverse complement.
ATCGAGTCCCACATCCGGCTCCCTGATTGGCAGGGAGCCTGCTTCTCCCTCTGCCTGCCGCTCTGCCTACTTGTGCTATCTCTCTGTCAAATAAATAAATGAAATCTTTAAAAAAAAAAGAAAAAAAGAAACAAGTGCTTGCTACATTAAAAGGATACAAAATAGACTTCAAATTAAGGAATATTGTCATGGGTAAAAGAGGACCATTTTACAACATCTTACAATGATAAAAGGGCCAATTAATAAGGAAGATATAAAAATCAGGTGTTTAGATCTCTATGGAATAAGGAAACACATAAAGCAAAACTAACGAAACTGAAGGGGGAAACAGACAAGTACAGTCATAGTTGGAAATGTGAACACCCTCTCAGGGCTGAGTAGACAAGGAGGCAAAGAAATCAGTAGGGATAGGGATGCCTGGGTGGCTCAGTGGGTTAAGCGTCTCCCCTGGGATCGAGCCCCATGTCAGGCTCCCGCTCGTCGGGGAGCCGGCTTCTCTCTCTCCCTCTGCTGCTTCCCCTGCTTGTGCTCTCTCTCTCTTAAATAAATAACATCTTTAAAAAAAGAAATCAGTAAGGATAGAAATATCTGAGAAACACTATTAATGAACTTCACACAATTTACATTTTTAAGACACTAAACCCAACAACTGTAGAAAAATACTCTTTTCGGGTCCAAGTACATGTGAAATGTCCATCAAGATGGATCCTATATGGAGCCAATAAGCAGTCTCAACTCAAAAATTAAAAATCTTACAGGAAAAAAATCAATGATTGAGTAAATAAATAAATGAGGGAGAAGAATCCACTCTCTCAGGCAGAATTCCAAAAAAATCACGTGGATACTCTGTCTTCAAGGAGGGGAACGTAAAGCCCCGCCATGCAAACTGACTTTCTCCCAAAGGGTAACTTGACCACAGAGAGACCTCACAGACACTAGCTCAGCCAGGTGATCAAGCTCCCCATCAAAGTCAACACCAATAACTATAGGAATAAGTCGTGTTCATAGTACGTACTCTTGATATGGGATAAAATGGTACTTTGCCTGTGTTCTTCTCCCAAAAAATTATAACCCGACTCTAATCAGGAGAAAAACATTAAAGTCCCACAGAGAGGGATCTGACAAAACATCCAACCAGTGTCCCTTAAAACTACCAAGGTGATCAAAAACCAAAGTCTGACGATAAACTGACAAGCTAAGAGGGACCTGAGGAGACATAACAACTAAGTGTAATATGGTAAAAATGGGATTTGGAGTTCTGGAACAGAAAACAACATTAGGTAAAAACTAAGGGAATCTGAATAAACAATGTGCTTTAATTAATAATAAGGCATTGGTAGTGATTTATTAATTGTAACAAATGCACTATGATAATAAATGATACCAACAACAGAGGAAACTGAGCACAGGAAACTCTTGGTACTATCTTCTCAACTTTTCTGTAATAAAATAAAATCTGTTGAAAAATGTATATGGAAATACAAAGGACTTGCAACACCCAAAGAAAAGGAAAATAAGAAAGCCGAAAATAGACCCACATTTACACGGTCAATTGATTTTTGGCAAAGGAACCAAAGCGATTCAGGGAGAAAGTCATCTCCAATGCTGTGGAATAACTAGATATTAGTGTGAAACTAATGAACCTCAACCCCTTACACAAAAATTAATTCCAGATAGAACAAAGACCAAAATGTAAAAGGGAAAACTATAAAACTTCTAAAACAAAACAAAAGGTCTCCATAATCCAGGGTTAGGCAGAGATTTCTTAGACTACAGGAAGCAATAACCATAAATCAGTCTTATGAAAATTAACAACTACTCATTAAAAACACCATTTAGAAAAGTCAGTTAAGTGTCTGCCTTCGGCTCCGGTCATGTTCTCAGGGTCCTAGGATCAAGCCCCATAGCAGACTCCCTGCTCGGTGACGAGTCTGCTTCTCCTTCTCCCTCTGTGATCTCTCTCACTTTTGCTCTCTCAAATAAATAAATAAAATCTTTGAAAAATATTAAAAATGAAAAAATAAAAACTGGAATATTATGAATCCATAAAAGTGTACATATGCTCACACATGCACACAGATACCTGACAAAGAACTTATATCTCCATAACATATGAAGAGTTCAAACTCAAAAATAAGAGAACACAATTAAAAAAAGACATTTTGCAAAGAAAGCTACATAAATAGACAATATGCATGTGATAAAGTACTCCGTGTCATTAGTGAAAATTAGTAAAAATTAGAAAAAAATTAGTAAAAAATTATGACATCTGCAAGATACCACCACATATCCACCATCATGGCTAAAACAAGACTTAGGATATCCAATGTTGGTGAGAATATGAATCACCATACTTTATTGGGGGGCATAAAATGATATGACCCCCCTGGAGAAAAGTCGGACAAATTTTTCATAGACTAAGCACACATCCACAATTACTCTATTACCCAGCAATTGCACTCCCAGGTGGCTACCCAAGAGGAGTGAAAACATATGTCCACAAAAGACTTGGGGGAAAAAAAAAGTATTTTTAGTAGCATTTTCATAATAGCTCCCAAGTTGGAAATGGTCTATGTGCTCAACAACAGAATAGACTGTGGTATATTCACACACTGGAATTTAATGCAGTAATAACAAGGAAGACCAAGGGACGCCTGGGTGGCTCAGTCAGGTGACCGTCTGCATTTGGCTCAGGTCACGGTCTCAGGGTCCTGGGATTGAGCTCCACATCAGGCTCCTTGCTCAGAAGGGAATGTGCTTCTCCTTCTGCCTGCCGCCCACCCCCTTGCTTGTGAGTGCTCTCTCTCTCTTTCTCTGACAAATAAATTAAAAATCTTAAAAAAACACCACCACCAACAAACAAACAAAGAAGACTGAGATTAGCGACGGGCACACCTGGCATCCAGATCTTGGGGTCTAAATGCCATTTCCACTAAAAGGAAGCAAGGTTTTTGGAGAAAAAGGCAATTCCCAGGACTGGGGCTGGAAAAGAATAATCTGAGTTGGGAGCACCTTATTACGCCAGAAAGTAGTGCTTAGAGAACGATGGGAATATAACAACAGCACACAAGAAGCATCTTGAAAGGGCCCTCATGGGACAAATTTGGAACAATCTGAGCACAAAATAACAATACTACTGGATTCTGAGTCACTGAATTCCCCTGAGTTCACAGTGGTATAAATAAATAGGTAGGGAAGAAGGGAAAGTTCTTTCCTACTGTAGAATACCCACTAATAAATACAGAAGTAAAACCAGAGTTAGAAAATAATCAATGGGGCGGGCGCCTGGGTGGCTTAGTTGGTCAAGCATCTGACTTCAGCTCAGGTCATGATCCCTGGGGTTGAGCCCCATATCAGGCTCTCTGCTCCACAGTGTCTGCTTTTCCCTCTCCGTCTGCTGCTTCCCCTCCTCGTGCTTTCTCTTTGTCAAATAAATAAATAAAATCTTAAAAAAAAAAAAAGACGAGGAAAAAGAAAGAATCAATGGAGACTAAAAGAGAGGGCAGAAACTCAACGAGGAACCACATAAATAGTAACTTTGTGGACTTGACAGACTTGGACATGCACCATGGACTTCCTGATGAGACTCATGAAGGACACAACCCTTCTAGGATGATTCGGACAAAAAGCATAACCTGAATCTACTAATAATGAGAAGTATCAGGAAAAAAAAAACAATAAATAAATAAACAAACACATACATAGTTTCTTTTTTTTTTAAACAAGGTCAAGGAAGACAGTGAGGCGAAGAAATGATTCCCCATCAGAGGAGAAGGAAGAGATGTGACAGTTAAATACAGCAGTCTTAGGCTGGACGCTAGAATGGGGAAAAATTAGCCATAAGGCACATCCATGGAATAATTAGAAACATTAGATATGGTCTGTGGATTACATAATAGATTGTATTAATATCAAATTCCCTAGTTTTGGTATTTATTCTCTGGCTTTATATGAGAACGTCTTCGCTTTTAGGAAATACACAAAGAGCATGACATCTCCACCTTACTATCAGGTTTCAGGGGGGAAAATGAAACTATGGGACTATAGCAAAATAAAAAGTTTTTGCACAGCCAAAAAACCATCCACCGACGACAAAGCAGTCTACTGATTGGGAGAAGATATCTGCAAATGATATATCTGATAAGGCATGAAAATTCAAGATACAGAAAGACCTTAATATAATCCAACACTAAATAAATAAATAACCCAATTAAAAATTGGGCAGAAAACCTAACAGACATTTTTCCAAAGAAGATATACAAACGGCCAACAGACAGATGAAAAGATGCTCAGTATCACTAATCATCATTGGGAAAATACAAATCAAAATCACGATGAGGTATCACATCTATCAGAATGGCTAAAATAAAAAAAAAAAAAAACCAGAAAATTACAAGTGTTAGCGAGGATACAGAGAAAAAGGAACCTCTGTGCCCTGTTGGTGGGAATGCAAACTGACGCAGCCACTGTGGAAAACAGTATGGGGCTTACTCAAAAAATGAAAAATAGGGGCCACCTGGGTGGCTCAGTCAGTTAGGCTGCTGCCTTCAGCTCGGGTCATGATCCCAGGGTCCCAGAATCGAGTCCCACATCGGGGTCCTTCCTCAGTGGGGAGCCTGCTTCTCTCTCTGCCTCCTGCCACTCTGCCTGCTTGTGCATGTGCTCGCGCTCTCTCTCTCTCTCTCTAATAAATAAATAAATACAATCTTTTAAAAAAAATGAAAAATAGAATTACCATATGATCCAGTAATTCCACTACTGGGTATTTACCCAAGGAATATGAAAACACTAATTCAAAAAGATATATGCACCCCTATGTTTACTGCAGCATTATTTACAATAGCCAAGACATGGAAGCAACCCAAGTGTCCATCGACAGATGAATGCATAAAGGAGATGTTGTATATATACACAAGGGAATATTACTCCGCCATAATAAAGAGATCTTGCTATTTGCAACAACATGGATGGACCTAGAGGGTATAATGCTAAATGAACTAAGTCAGACAAAGACAAATACCACATGATTTCATGCCTATGTGAAATTTAAGAAACAAAATAGAAGAAATAAAACAAAGCAAAAAAAAAAAAAGAAGAAGAAAGAAAGAAAGAAAGAAAGAAAGAAAAAAGAGAAACAAAAAACCAGACTTTTAAGTGTACAGAACAGGTTACCAGAGGGGAGGTGGGTGGGGGCACAGGGGAAATAGGTGAAGGGGATTATGAGTACACTTACCATGATGAACACTGAGTAATGCACAGAATTGTTGAATCATTACATATGTACACCTGAAACTAATAAAACACTATTATACTTGAATTAAAATAAAAAGAAAATGTAATAAGAGGAGTTATGTACCCTACAGGATATTAAGTTACAACGCTACAGGAACTAATTATGATATTTTTATGGGACTACCTAGCTCACTAAAACGGAACCAAGCCCACCGACTCCAGCAAATATGGGCCCATGGAGGTATGAATAGAGTAGAATCACAAATCACTTGGAGAGACTCCTAATAATGACACTGGGTAACTTTTTTACTACAAGGAAAAATATATAAATTTTGAATTCTTACCATATACCCTATAAAAATAACCTCTAGATAATCTGAAGATCTAGCATTCAAAAAATCCTTTAAAATTTTAAGAAAGTTGGAAGCCACTATATGATCTCCTAGTAGAACACAATAATGGACACAATACAATGATCTGACTTAATAACAAAAGATACTTAACATTTAAAAAAATGCTTAATAAACATCATGTAAAAGGTAAGTAAACTGGAAGATATTTGCCATGTTACTCTGCAGCTGACTAAGAAAAAGCCAAAGAGTCCAACAGTAAAACCAGGCAAAGATCATACACCAGTGATTCACCAGTGAGGGGATCCTGTCAATACACATGGAAAAAATGCCCAGACTCGTTAGGAATCATGTACAAGCTCATTAAAGCAATGACATTATACTTTTCACTCATCAGATTCGTAGCATTTCATCAGACAGCATCAAGTGTGACAGAAATGTAAAAAATAGGAACTTTCAGGTATTGCCAGTGAGACGGAAAACCAGGCCGGCGACACTTAAGACCCATTTGACTCTTGTCAAACTGGAGATGCACATCTCTTATGCCACCACACCAAGAGAGAGGCAGAAGGCTGTTCCCTGAAAGAAAATACTGAATATAAAACAAATGTCCACTACCGGAGACCAAATGAACAAAATGTGCCACGTGTATTTAATAGAATGCAGTGATACTAAGTACATCCATACATATCAACATAGATAGAGCCCCATGATACAGTACATGAACATACAGAATACAGACTGATATTTATGTACATCTGAAAAAACACTGAAGCAATACTGTTTCCTTAGGATCCAGGTAAGTGGTCAGGAACGGATGAATGGACACACAGACGCACGGTGGTGGCCTCTGCAGAGTACAAGAGGGCATGGCACTGCAGGGACTAGTTAAAGGAATCTCACTTACATCTCAGTGTGTTAACTTCTTAAAAAAAAAAAAGGAAGAAGGGGTAAGTTATTACTTCTGGATGGTGAGAATGCAGACATTTATTATTATTCGTCCTTTTCGATTCCCTTTTCAAGTTTCTCACTTGCGGAGTCCTCCCTCCAGTGCCCAGCCACCTGCTCTCTTCCGGTGCTGGCAGGAGAGGGGCAGGGACGGAGCCGGTGAGAACCGTGTTAATACTGAACTTCACGTAGGACTTACAGGCTGTCCGCGGTAAATTTGGACTACATGTGATTTTGGCCTTCACCGACAAACTTTAGTATTAATACTCTTGTTAAGTGAGACTCACAGCATTCATCAGCATGATAACTTAAAAAGCAAACTACATGGAAAACACTTTCATTTCGGTGAGGATTTTTTGAGGGGCCAATCTTGAGTACAAAATTCAGTTAACCAAAATCCCTTTGCTCTAGTGCCATCTGGTGGACAAAGGAAGCATTACACCCCCCCACAAATCCCCACAGCTGGGGTTACAAGCAACATTCTTTCCAAGGAAGCATCCCCCTTCCTTCTGAGGTTACTGTGTAGTTCGCTATTAACCACTGACTCTCATCAGCCTTCCCCAAACTAAATTCTTCAGCCTATGAATTGGTTGAGAAAGAGCTTCTCTTTTATCTTCTTTTGCTCAGAGATTCCTTCTTCAATGTTTCTTAGTCAAATGATGCTTTCTGTTCTTTCTCACCAATCTGCAACCATGATCTCCATTCATACATATTTCAAACCCTCCATAGTAACAAATTCTAACAGTTGATTTCTATATTAGAAATTTCAGTGTCTTTTTGTTTTATACAAAATGGAGGACGGTTAAGAATTTTTAATTTAAAGGACTTTTAAAATACAGTATGTTCTTATTATAAATATGCAATGGGAATTATAAATAGTTCCTTCTTTTAAGCACTGGGTGATATAGTAAAAAGCATACAGTATCTTACCAAGAGCCAATAGAACGGGCTAGATTTTTCAGATATAAAAGAAAAATAACAACATAAAGAAAAAGCAAAAAAATAGTTACAAAATCATGAATCCCTCAATTTGCAATACTTGAATTCCTTGCTTCATTTACAATACAGATATGTAACTGACGAGGGTGGTAAAATTACTTTGGAAAATGCCAAGTGTACTCAAGACAAAATAAGTCAATTCTAAATGGTTTCCATTAGTGTTCTCTGTGGCCATGATTCCATTCAAGCTTTATAGCCTGCTGTAATAGCTTTTTAACTGTTTCCAAATCAGCACTAGCAGAGGATGGAAACAAAAAAAAGCCAAAGGCACTCCCTCAGAAGTTCAAAATTGCTAGATTTTGATGTAGATTTAAATTTTAGCGAGTTTCAGTCCCTCCATTTAGATGATCCTGTAGGTACATACAAACACACTGGATTGTTGGATTCACTTCTCTTCCTTTCTCAAAGTTTACGATAAAGAGACTAATCCCTGTGTTGGGACTGACTGACATAAATTCAGATTTGTTCAGAGTAGAGGGTAAGGAACACTTAAGGTCAGTCAGAAAATAATTAAACAGGCTTTTCATGTAAGCGCCATGACTCACAACTAGGACACTGGCGACTAATCCTGGTGCGTCACTGTCTGAATTAGATTCAGAGGCACAGGTTTTTCCTAAAGGAAATATCTCTGCCAGAGAAGTTTCCAGACAGTTGCTTGGAGCTCCTTGGGAAAACTGTTCATTCTGACCTGCTTCTTGCAGGATTAGTTGACAAAGAATATCGAAAAAGTCTTTTCCACGCATTTTCACCTACAAGAAATTAAAATAAAGTGGCATTAATGACTGTCTTAAAACGCAAACATAAAACATGAGTGACTGGATTTTTCTAATAGGTCAACAGAAGGATTACAGAAGCAGATAAGATTCTGTTTCTATTCATCTGATCAGCAGTAAATGCCTACCATACTTCTGGAATGATGGAAGCACACTGCGGGACAACAAAATACGATTTCTAATCTCCCACTTCAAAGCACTTACAATCTAGTTAGGGCGACTTACAACTCAAAAAGAAGCCCATCGAAGTGTTAACTAGGTAACTGCATCTAGAGCACATCAGTTCGGTTAGAGCAACCACCAACAAGGACACTTGTTGTAAAGGCAAGACATTGCCTTTACTAAACTAACAGAAAGTCCCTCCAAGAAAATTATGAAAATAAAAAATAGAGGAAGCAATTCCCAATAATGCAATTCAAAAGCAGAACACTCCAAAGAAAGGCAAGCGCAGTGATGGGGTCACTTACAGAGCTAAAGACGCAGGAGGGAGAGGCTTGAAGATTGCGAGTCTTGAATTATTTTGCCTCGAGTGTTTTGCCTACCGCTCTCCTTGCACAGCACCCCACTGCTCTCCTGCCTACTACTACCACTGCTGAAGGTACTGCTGCAGATTCAAAGACTTTTCTTCAAGTACCATCTAATAACACATGTCCTTTAAGTCCGGTGTTGGCAATGACTGTCAACTTAACAGTAAATAAGAAAGACAACTTAAAAAGGAAAAACAAAAACACAACACGGAGTTGTTTTAGGAACCAAACAACATTCAAACAGCTTAGCTAAGATTTAGAGATATTTCGTTTACAAAAAGAAACCCAACTTTAGCTACTTTGATGTTGGCAAGTTCATCCATGTGGCAAGTTGCCCCAGGGCTACGTACCTGGTCTAAGGTCTCTCCTCCAGGTGGTGTGAACATAGGGCATTCTTCCCCAGCTGCTTTGGCCATGGCTCTTAGCTCACTTAGGGCCCTGCCTTCTGCAACCCCATATTTCTGCAATGGTCCAATAGACAAAAGTGCCTCAAGTGAATTTGCGATACAATGATTAAGTGCATGCTTGCGACAAACTTGGAACAATCATTCCAGCAAGAAGCTTGGTTTCCTTCCACTTTATTATATCTTTTAAACTGATAATAAGAACATACTCAGTAGAGGCTGCAAGCCCTAGAAAAGACAGTTGACCCCTTGAATTGTCCACCGCATCCAGATGGGTTGTACGGAACGGCACACTCAAAGAGACAGTGGGGCTCTCTTGGACAAATACAGAGACTTGCACAGACTCCAGGGCTAGAGATTAACACACGAAGTGCACCATGATTCAGTCAGCCACCCCCTATCCACACGCACTATCCGTACTCTCTCATTTGATCCTAACAACGGCACGACGAGATGGGTATCTTCAGCTCCATATTCATAAATGGGAAAGAGGAGTTTCAGAGAGGTTAAGCAACTTGCCAGTATTCCCCCAGCCAATACAGTGGAGCTGAGATTCAAACCCAGATCTGTGTGTTTTCAAATCTCATTAGCCCTTTAGATTCGTAAAGACTGAGCCACAGCCAGGACACAGAAGTCACCAAAGAAATGCAAGTGACCAAGAAATAGGAAATCTACCTCACCAGGAATCTATAATGTAAAAATTAAAAATGGCATCTTTCAGAAGCTATTAAATTAGAAGACCAAAGAGACTACCAATTGCTAGTGTCTATGTGAGAAAAACTTTCTCCTACATCATTCATGGAGGTATAAACTGGCGCAGCTTTTCTAGAGGGAAATTTAGCAATATGTATAAAAGGCTTTTAAAAAAAGGACACACTCAACAATTCCACTTCTAGGAAATGTATTAGGTGTGTGTATAAAGAACTACAAAGAAGGTTTATTTTAACATTATTTATATCAGTGCAAAATCTAGTCACAACCCAGGAGTCCACCAGTAGTAGTTATGCAATATCCATATATTGGAATAATGTAGTCACTAATCAGGCGATCATATCCATGTGCATTTATTAGCACTGAATTACACAGGGAGAAAAACTAGTTAAAAAACAACACATAG
>PISX010025539.1:0-25983 GCA_004024625.1 Mellivora capensis | reverse complement strand
CCATTTTACTGCTGCTAACGCCATGGTGAATCAAGATGCTTATCAGGTGGTATGAAAGAAGATGATCTGAAGAGAAACTGATTTTAAAATCTTCTTCAAGGTATATCTGTTTTCATTCCCGACAGCCGCTCACCACGAGCCCGCCATTTTACCTCTGTCAGCTATTTTCTTAGCGCCTGTGACTATTTATTCATTTGGTTCTCATTGCCTATCACTGTTCTTAGCATTTAGTTAGAGCTTACTGCATTTAGTTGAATTAATTAATTTGCACATATCGCGATAAGCCTCAACCTGTACTGCATGATACTTATGTAACTATTTTAGTCATTTCAGCTCTGGGTACCTACTACATGAAAATCTCTGGTCTGAGTACTTCTCTGTTATTACTGTAATGGAGACTTTAAAAAAATTGTGTTCTTCCCTTCATTGATCCTCCTTTCAAAGTCATTCTGTATTTTTTAGTGATTTTAACAAGCTTAGTATGATGATATCTTGGCACATCAGAAAATGGGAGCTCTCAACAGGTAGAACTGTAAACAGAGATGAGGTGGGCTGTGTGCAGATTACAGGAAGAAATTGAGCCGCACTCCCAGAATGATCACCGGAGGAGACTGGACATAAAACCGTCTGACACCAGGGATAGAAAAGGCTTCGTGACCTCATTGGTTTCAAAGGATTCCCCATAATAAACCAGTCAGACTGGCCTGGGGATTAAGAAGCTCACCGCCACTGATACTATAAATCAGCACATCCTAGGGATGGAAGCGATAACCAGAAGCGGTCCTTGGCATTTGGGACGAGGATGGCCAGGGTTCAGTCCGCCCTCCACCTCAGTCCTAAACCGTTCACTTCCCCAGCCACTCTGGGGCCAACAGAGTCTGGGGTTGCTGCCTTCATCCAAAGAACTGGTATTCTCCAGACCCAAGGAGAATAGGGCCCCCAGGCCTCCTTGGGGTAAACAGTGAATTTCCCAACATGGAGGATAGGACAGGGTCTGATCTGATAGGGTTTTATGGGCCTTCTGTCTTCTGTCTGGCCTTCTGTCTTCCTGAACTATGTAAAAAATAGCCCTGCCGAAAATCGCAATACTTCTCAAGCACCTGTCCTTGGTTTTCTGCTTTTCTCTCTCCGTAGTCTTTCCCAGGACAGCTTCATCTACCTTTATAACTGCCAGCAGAATTTCTGTGTGGATGAATAAAAGATCTACCTCAGAGCTGGTCTTCTCATAAACGTCCGGATCCACATTGCTGGCATTCAGCTTGACATCTCTCTGGGGGGGACCTCAGTACATTTGCATCTGAGATTCTAGGCCCTGTTGACCTAAACCAGTGACTTTGCTTTCTTCCGGGAACCCCTTGCATGCTTGGCTTCTCCTTGTCCTTCTTATCCCATTGGCAGCCGCCATTTGCCAGTGTTGTCTTTGTAATACCTTCATTTATCCACTTCTCTGTCTTCTTATTGTTCCTACCCTAGATGTTGATGTCCTATTACTTCTCACCAGGATGAGTATAGTAATTGTTGAATCTGGTCTCCTGACTTTCAAGGTCATCTCTTCCTCAAAACCTTTTAGCTTATATCTGGAATTAATCTCTGTCCTGAGCATTCAGCAGTCTTTATGTGTATCCTATATATGATGCTTATCATAACTTTTATAAAAAGTACTTATTTATTCATTAATATATTCAAGTATTCATTGAATATTTATTTTTTTTAATCTTTTAAGATTTTATTTATTTATTTGCCAGAGTTCACAAGTAGGCAGAGAGGCAGGCAGAGGGGAAGGGAAGCAGGCTCCCTGCTGAGCAGAGAGCCCGATGCTGGGCTCAATCCCAGGACCCTGGAATCATGACCTGAGCCGAAGGCAGAGGCCTTAAACCACTGAGCCACCCAGGTGCCCCTCATCGAACATTTATTATGTGCCAAGCACTGTGCTAGGAAAACAGCTGTGAGCAAAATGGATAAAATACACCCCCATAGAACTTATGGTCTTGTGGGATGACGGTGAGTAATCAAATTGTTAATCAAATTATTAAAAAATTAATCAAATAATTACAGACATCACAAAGAAAATGTGTAGTTCCCAGGGCATTTAATGGGTGGCTCATTTGGTGGCTCATTTGGTGAAGCGTCTGCCTTCAGCTCAGGTCATGGTCCCAGGGTCACAGGATCAAGCCCCACGTTGGGCTCCCTGTTCAGCCGGGGAGTCTGCTTCTCCCTCTCCCTCTGCCTGCCATTCCTCTTGCTGTGCTCTCTCTCTCTCCCTCTCTGCCAAATAATAAGTAAAAAATCTTTTTTAAAAATGTGTAGTTCCAGGATGCCTGGGTGGCTCAGTGGGTTAAAGCCTCTGCCTTCGGCTCGGGTCGTGATCCCCGGATCCTGGGATCGAGCCCTGCATGGGGCTCTCTGCTCAGCGGGGAGCCTGCTTCCTCCTCTCTTTCTGCCTGCCTCTCTACCTGCTTGTGATCTCTGTCTGTCACATAAATAAATAAAATCTTTAAAAAAAAAAAGTGTAGTTCCTAGCTGAATCAAGTCCCTGGAAGGAAATTTACAGAATGTCATCAAAACTCTTGTGTCCTGTCTCTCCCTAAAGGGAACACGGGAGATGGATTCATCCTGTGCCCTCAGAAGCTAGCCCGGAGCCATGACAATCCAGGGAGCTTTTGTTGAAGGAACAGCTCTATCTCCTTCTGATGTATGAGTGTGTGACACTTTCTGTATCACACAGCGTTGGATAAAATACCCAGCAGGTGCTTCCTCGGATGTTGGTCTCAACACACCGCCACTTAACCTATTTGTTTTTGTTTCCATTACCACAGATCCAAGGGTCATCCATCTCCAAATGCACCCTGTTTCTCTGCCGGCAGGACAACATGTAAATTCTTGTGCTTCTGGCAGTGTTGTCAAGAACTTTCTTTACTGTGTTTACTCTCATCCATACTATGCTGTTCTTACCAGCACAAGCCCACCATCCTTCTTCCTTCTAATTTATAATGTTTGCCGAGGATGTAAAACAATCTTGTGCTTTTTGTGTGGGGGGCACCTGTGTCGTCTTCCACTATCCTTTGTGTCATTTTCCTACTTCCTCCCCATCTCTGGAGTAATTTGGGCATTCCTTCGGCATTCTTCTTCTAATTTCTGCTTTGTTGCTCTTTCATAAGCTTCTGTTTGTGATCTTGTAATTTTGGGAGTCAGCTTTTAGCTGGAACAGTGAGTGACACATGTCTCCTGGTCTGTTTCTCTCTCCCTCTCCCTCTCTCTCTCACTGTGCTGTTGCATAATTCTTTTGCAAGAAGCACTCTCAGACACAGAATCCCAGGTATGATTTTTTGGGGGGTATGTGTTGTTTGTTTTTGGCTTGGAGTGGAGAGGGAATGGGAAAGATGAACTTTTTCGTCATGGTAGGGAAAGAAAAGACTATAAAAAATAAATTTCAACAATAGGGAACGTGTTCTATAAAAAAAGAATATCTAGCATGTAGAGAAAATACAGAGCCATGATTTTGAAGACACTTTAGTGACCTGGAAATAGAATATAATGTTGAATAAAAAAGCATTTTGATCACTATTTTGTATACATTGCATATTTACATATTGTATGGGGAAAATACAGGATATGTGTACCAAAATATTAATAGTGATTTCCTCTGAGTGATGGAATTTTCATTTTTGTACTCTTCTTTACATTTTTTAAAGATTGTATTTATTTGAGAGAGAATGAGTCTAAGCAAGGGAAGGCAGGGGCAGAGTGGAAGGGAGAAACAGACTCCCCACTGAGCAAGGAGCCCAAAGAGGGACTCAATCCCAGGACCCTAGGATTACCACCTGAGCCCAAGGCAGACACTTAACCAAATGAACCATGCCCTTCTTTTATATATATATTTTTTTTAAAGAGAAAGGGATTATATGTAGTTTGGGAGCAAAAATTATTCCTATTTGTAGCCACAACTCTGTCCTTATGGATTTCATTGATATCGTATCCCTGCTGTTACCAGTCAAGTGTGTGAGAAGCAGTATCACCATGTGGAAAGCTGTCTTGTTCCTTTTCTTTAATATTACTTTACATTCTCGAGTGCAGTAGTGCAAGTAAGTCTGCGTGTTTTAAATACAGAATTCACAATATCACAGCATTCACTTACCAAAAAGCTACTCGTGGTGATGTCAAAGACACAGCCTATGTGCCCCATCTTGTACTGTAGCCCAGTTCCTTGTTGTGTTACATTGTGTTTGTTAGCTAAAGTAAAATGTCGCCTCCCTGGCTAAGTAGCTTGGTTGCATCTACCTGTTAGTAATGGTAGTCTTGAGTTCACATGAAGGTCAGTTCTAGGAAAAATGGAGTAGATTCTCTGGGTGTATATGTGCCTATTTGTGCCCTATGTGTGTGTGTGTGTGTGTGTTCCTGGGGATTTGATAGTCTGGGGAAAATGAGAGGTGACTTTTGATGTGGTTGTTTTTATTTTTCTTTGATGATATTTTTGGAACCTTTGGGGGTACAACTTAAAAAAAAATTAGAATAAATTCACATTTAAGATTAGGTACTGATCTATGTTACCAGAAGTTAACTTACTGTAAAATAGTTTCAACAACTATACAATAAGAAAACTTTATTAGAAAGCTATTTGCAGTTGTCAAAGTACAATTGCTATCTTCTGAGAACAAGCAAGACAATAAATACCATGCTACCACAATCCTAGTAAAAAACCAGAGTTCTCTAACCCTGATATGAATGAAGAGATCTGGATCCTAGATTACTTACCTGAAAAGTAAGAGTTAAGTTACGGGATCGCTGAGGGTCCCACACCATTCTTTAAAAAAAATTTTTTTAAAGGTTTATTTATTTATTTATTTGAGAGAGAGAAAGCGTGGGAGAGCAGGGGAGGGGTAGAGGGAGAAAACCCCAAGCAGACTCCCAGTGAGCACAGAGCCCAGCGCCAGCCTCCATCTTGCCAGTCTTGAGATCAGGACCTGAGCTGAGTCCAAGAGTTGGATGCTCAACGGCCTGAACCACCCAGGCACCCCAAAACGGAAAGCATTTTTCTTTGGATCTAGTAAGTTTTAAGTTAAGAAGGGATTTGGTGCCTTCTTTATCTTATTCATTTACAGTCAAGTCCGTTCTAAGAACAATGGAGAAGTAGACTGAGTAGGAGAAATTTGAGCAGGAGGTTCCTGTTTTCCAAGCTGGATTTCAAAGTCTCAGAAGTGGAGTTAATAATTGGTAGTAGCTTCTATTTAACTTATGAGAAGAATTTCTGTAGAACTTGAAGTGTGGAAGAGGAAAGAGACAGTTTCTGAGAGGCTCTGGAGGGCCGACTCGGGCCAGCCAAAGTGAATTATAGGGAAGGACATTTAGATTCAACAAGAGGAAGGTATTTCTGAACTTTGAACTGCCTGAAAGCAGGGCTCCTTCAAGAGTTACACTTCTTGGGATGCCTGGGTGGCTCAGTTGGCAGGCAGGGTCTGCCTTTGGCTCAGGTCGCCATCTCATGGTCTCTGGTCCTGGGATCGAGTCCCGCATCAGGGTCGTTGCTCAGCAGGGAGTCTGCTTCTCCCTCTCCCTCTGCCACTTCCCCTGCTTGTGCTCTGTCTCTGTCTCTCTCTCTGACAAATAAATAAATAAAATCTTTTAAAAAAATTAAAAAGTTACACTTCTTTGTCACTGGACAGGCAGACAAGGAGGCCAGCTCACTTGCTGCTTGTGTTTGCAGAGGAAATCCACACATCAGAGAAGATGCCATGCAGAGGAACCTCAGAGTCCTTTCCAGAGCTGGGATTCTCTGATGTGCTGTTGACAAGGGATGTTGAGCCATGGCAGAACATAACGTCTGTTCAGGTGTTTGGACAAAGAACGAGGCTGGTATTTTCACACCCCGGCCTTTGCAAGTCTAGTTTCTCTTTCCTCCCCCAGATGATTTCATCTTCTGCATTATGGGAATGACACTGGTTATGTCTGGAAATAGCAGTCAAGTCAGGATATAAAAGAACATGGGAAGGGGTCCCAAAGATTGGTTTCAGCCCATTATTAAGAACTTGGCTGAGGGTGCCTGGGTGGCTCAGTCATTAAGCCTCTGCCTTCTGCTCAGGTCATGATCCCAGGGTGCTAGGATCGAGCCCCGCCTCAGGCTCCCTGCTCAGTAGGGAGCCTGCTTCTCCCTTTCCCTCTGTTGCTCCCCCCTGCTTGTACTCCCTCTCTTTCGGTCAAATAAATAAATAAGAATCTATAAAAAAAAAAAGAAAGAAAGAAAGAAAAAGAGCTAGGCTAAGACCAGAGCAAGGAATATGCTTTAGCGACCACAAAGCCCCTGTGCCCCGGGGGTAGTCAGGGGAAACCGCGTCCTTGGTTTGGCATAAGACAGTGCTCACATTGCTGACCCGGAATTTGTACTTCCTTTTTCTCATTTAACGTGAAAGAAGAGAAGGAAATAAAATAGGCAAATAAAGATAATCAGTAAGAAGGTGATTAAAAGCATTAAAAAATCCAACTGAGCAAGCCAAACAATCACAAAAAGCCCAATTAGGATATTTGGGTTTGGGGGGTTTTCTGTTGTGTTGTGTTGTCTAAAACCAAAATTAAATAGCTATGGCCCAACAAGAATAATGAGCCAGGGGAAAATGTCTTTCTAAGGGGAACGTTGCAGGTGAAATGGCCCGGAGGTTAAGTCACTGCCAAGGGCCAGACAGGTAGGAAAGCCCTGTGCCTGTGCATTTTCTACTATTGCTGGACAGAAGGTGCCCATTATTTCCAACAGTGGCTCTTTCATCCCTGAGGCAAAAGCTTTTCCACACTAACTATTCTGGCTACAAACACGCAAATGTAATGTAGTATCGGTAGCCTTCGCTCATGAGCTCAATGCTTTCTGATCAGAAATCAGATTAGCAGAAGTGGAAGAGGACGATGTAAGAGCAATGTCAAGCACAATTTTCTGTGTCCAAACAGAATGAGTGTTAACAGAATCTTCTTCACACGAGAGTTAACTTGACTGAAGAAATGTTCATCCGAAAGAGAAAGCCATCTTGCATGGAAATAAAAATGAACTTTTTTTTCTCAAAAAATTCAATTTATACCTAATATGCTGAATAGTATATATTCAATTTATACCTAAATTCATAAATTATAGTATATGCATAAATTTGGTGTATTAAAGCCCCAGCTTTGAAGAAAATCAGAAATGGCTTGGAGTTCTTTCTAGAGTTCTATATCTCCAATGGTCATGTTCAACTGTTAGAGTTTATGTTAGAAATTATTTGGAATTATTCCAGCACATATTGATTAAGGCTCCAGGTGCATATTAGAGAAACAAGGGGAAAACAAGGACTTGAAATCATATTTTAGTTCTTTACCATGGAGCTATAAAAATCTGAAAGCAAACACAACAAAATTATTTGCTTCTTAGGGGATTAATTTTTAATGTTGCTGGCCAATTATACTAACATAAGAGTAAAGCAAAGAGTGTCCTCAGGGAAGTCTTCCTGTCTTTATGAGAAAATAACATAAAAGAATCCCATCGTGTTAATAAAGCAATTATGTGTGCATACCAAGTTTAAAAGATGTAAGGGCTTTTTGAGATAGTAGAGAGCATGTGAAAGAAACAAATGTTTAAAAAATCTGAAAATTTAGAATTATTTGAAAAACAAAACAAAATCCATAACTGTACCAGTTAAAGACATCATTTCTTTTTAAGATTGTATATTTATTTGACAGAGAGAGAGTGAGCACAAGCATGGGGAGCAGCTGGCAGAGGGAAAGGGAGAATCATGTTCCCCCCTAAGCAGGAAACCCGCCGTGGGGCTTAATCCCAGGAGCCTGGGATCATGACCTCAGCAGAAGGCAGAGGCTTAACGACTGAGCCACCCAGGCATCCCTAAAGACAGCATTATTAACATTTAGGTGCATTTTGTTCTTGTCTGTCTCTGTCCATCTGATATTTTTAAAATCAAAAATAGGATGATATTATATCTATTTTTTTGCTTTAAATTGTATCTTTGTGCAACATCTTCATTCTGTTAAGTCATCTCCAAAAATATTGATTTTAACATTGTCATCATATCTCATTTTTTAAATATGCATCATGGGCTGGGTGGTGGACACAATGTAATGAGGCATTAACTCCTGTGATCTGCAGGAGAGCCCGAGGCAGCGTGCTTATCAGTCCTGTTACCATCCTTCTTTTGTTTGTTCACAAATGAGGAAACTGAGGTACGGGAGGTAAAGTAACTCACTCAAAGCCGATATGTGCCTTGAAACAATTTGGTTCTAACTCTAACACCAGTGCTCTCAATGATGACGATAGACCATCCCTACGTGAGAAATGGAAATGATCCAAATACATGTCAAAAACCATTTTTTAGCTTGTCAAGCAATCAAGTAACTTCCTGCAGAAGTCTATGGGATAAATCACCGTGACTTGATCTCCCGGTTGTGGGATCAGCCCCTGTGGGCCTCTACATGGAGGGTGGGGCCTGCTTGGGATTCTCTCTCCCTCACCCTCTGCCCCTCCCCATTCCTGCTAGTGTGCACTAATGTGCGCGCTCTCTCTCTCTCTCTTTCTATAACAAAGAAATCACCAGACAGCTTTGCGAACTGCACCCTTCCTCAGAGAACAAATACTTCTCTCTCATCAACATCTTCCATTTTCTTTTTCACAGCTCTGAGTTTTAAATGGGCAATACATTGGTCTCTGTGTTCGGGGAGTACAATAAGCCTACCCCATTACTATATATGGAAACCCAGTGAACACAGTCTCTGGCTTTTTATAGTAATAGGACATGATTCATAAACTGAAATCCTAAGAAGTGTTGCTGTGTATTTTGGCACTTACCATACCTTACATTGTGTTAGTCCTCTCCTTACAGGTCAGTCCTGATCCCGGCCTCAACGGTCAACCCCCTCAGTAGATTATATTATTTCTTGCATTTCTGAATCTAGCACTCCATCTTGCAGAAGAGTTATTCAACATTTGCTTATAATATGCACGATGGTGATTCTGTTCAGTGTAGCAGTTCTTTAATCCTAAATGCTTAAATGCTAACCAGTGGTCCCCTTATGTGAATTAGCCTTTATAGACAATCTTGAGTCTAACAGAGATAATGCTTAGTGATCAACAAACCAGCTCCATTTACCTGCTCGGCACATGGGGACTGCACATCCCCCTTCCTTTTCTATTAAGCAGGACCATGTCCCTGTGACTTAATTCTGGCCAAAGAATGTGGACAGAAGTGATGTATGCCTTTGCAGTATTGGTCCTTACTCCCTACAGCCTCCTCTGTGACGTAACTTCTCTCTCTGTCTCTCTCTCTCACACACACACAAACATACACAGAATTTGTATGGAAAACAGAACTCCTAGAATCATAGGTTCGTAGATCTCCATACTAAACTTGACTGTGAGGTTTGGGGGTTGTTTGTATGGCATCAAATATCCTATCGTGTCCATTGTGTACTGAGGTTCAGTGAAGCGCCATGCCAGAATGTGCTCTCCTACCGATTTTCTCTTCCCTTTGCTCCTACTCTTTCTTCCACCTGATGTTCCCTCCATCCATGTCCTTACATATTAAAAGCCTACACATGACTCAGCACAAATGTCCCTTGTTTGAAGCTGTGTTTCATATCAGAGGCAGAATAATTTTGCTAAACTGTCACAGAGCTTTGTTACATTACCTACGTTCCTAGGTGAGTGTCAGTCACCATTGTATCCCTAGTGCTTGGCGGGATGGTTGGCCTTTATTAGCACCCAATAATACATGTCAAAAAAATGGATGGATGGATGGAGGGATGGATGTTAAGGATGGAAGGATGGGTGGATAGATGGATGTATGGATGGATGGATGGAAGGAAGGATGAGTGGATGGAAGGATGGAAGGAAGGATGGATGAATGGATGGAAGGAAGGATGGATGGATGAAAGGATGGATGGGTGGAAGGATGGAAGGATGGATGGAAGGATGGAAGGATGGATGGATAGAAGGATGGATGGATAGATGGATACATGGATGGATGGATGGAAGGAAAGATGGATGGAAGGAAGGATGGATGAGTGGGTTTCATTTCTTCCATAGGTTTGATAGATTCTTTGTATGAGGATCATGGCTCATTTATCTTTACACTTCCAGTGACAGGCATAGAACTTGGCACATGGGAGGCACTTAATAAATGTTTGGGGAATGGCTAACGTGACTTTGACAATGATAGAGGTACAATTTTTTTTTCTTAGACGAGGTGTTCAGTGGAGTTTTAGAATTCTTCAAATATTTAGTAACTTTCACAGATGGGAAATTTATCACTAAATTATTTCAAGCTTTCCATGATTCTTGGTTACCCTACACTCAAAGCACTTTTGAGCAGGAGGAAGTTCAGCTCTCATAAGCTATTTCTGTCTGATTGATGTATTTACAGAAGAGATAGTAATGATTCAACTGCTCTAAATCAATACCACTGCATGATTTCAGGAAAGACAAGGTTTTTAGAGTCTTCTATCATATATTCCTTTTCCTGAGTGGTTTCTGTAATTGATCACAGATTCATGCTTATATGCAGGTGGAAAAATGGGGATATAATTTTTGGGGAGAAGTTAGGAAGGCGGCAGTAGGTAATGCTGGGTCTGCTACTGGAGGCTCAGTAATTAGTCCTATAAATAGAAAAGAAAATATGAGGTATTTTCCAATTATAAAAATCAAGAAATATGTATCTCGTAAGTAAGTAAGGTGGTAAAAATTACATGAAATTAATTATGGAAAATAGAGTCAGTATCCCAAGTATAAACACAATCCAATTTCAGGGAACAGGACTAACCTTTGAAAATGCCCACCATGGCAATGACTGTGTTGAACAGCCCCAAATTATGCCCTGAAATGTGGAAATATGTTTCTATTGTCAAATATTACAAGGACACCAAAATAAGCTTTTCCATTTTAATGGCACAACTAATATCCAAGTATTATTTTGGTAAAAATTTACAATAAGGAAGATATACAGAAAAAAAAAAAAGGCCCTTTTCACAAACTCCTTCTCACCTCATAAACTCTTCTTCCCAGAAGTAACCTTTGGTAAGGGTGCTTGTTGTCACTCTGGACTCCTTTGAGGTCGCCAGTGCATGTTTGCCTATGCAGACGTGACGGGTGCGATGGAGAGCAATTCTTCCCCAAATGCCCTGTGTCTGCAGTATCGTTCTGCAGCTCGTTTTATCTAGTCCACACCCGTGTCTTGAAAACTCTGCAGTTCGCACACATAGCTTTGCCTCGTTCTTTTTAACGGCTGCTGTGGCCTCCATTGTGTGGACTTGCAACATTTTATTTAAGAATCTCTCTGTTGGGGCGCCTGGGAGGCTCAGTGGGTTAAGCCTCTGCCTTCAGCTCAGGTCATGGTCTCAGGGTCCTGGGATTGAGCCCCGTATCAGGCTCCCTGCTCAGCGGGGAGCCTGCTCCCCCCCCACCTCTGACTGCCTCTCTGCCTACTTGTGATCGCTGTCTGTCAAATAAATAAATAAAATCTTAAAAAAAAAAGGAATCTCTCTATTGATAGAGATTTACATTATCTCTGACTTTATCATGATGAACTGCCGTAATGAAAAAATCATTGCATTTGTCTGTGCACATGTATGAGTATCCCTGCAGACTGGAAAGTGAGAAGTGGACTATCTGTATGAATATCAAAAGATATTAAGAGTGTATTTAAAATTTTGGTGAATGGTCCTCGATGCCGTTCCACAAAAACCCTACCTATGAATTGTCCCAACTATAGTGTATGAGAATACTCCCTTGTCAATTCTGGACATTAAAAATCTTTATAATTTTTTTTTTTTGCCAATTTTCTAGATTTAAAAAACCTCTTTGTTGCTTTCATTTGCATTCCTCTAATTGTTAAGGAGGTTGAGTAACTGTTGCCATATAATAGTTATTTTGTGAGTTACTTACTCATTTCACTTTCTCTGATTTTGCTGGGGTGGGTTTGTTTTTTTTTTCTTACTGATTTGAAAGAGACTTAATAAATTCTAGATAACCCTTTGTTTGCTATAAATGTCACAAATATTTTCTCCCAGTTACAAGTCTTTTTAATTTTGTTTCTATATCTTTGGTCATCTAATAGCTCTAAATTTTTAGCTAGTTAAAGCTAGCAATCTTGAGGTGCCTGGGTGGCTCAGTTGTTAAGCATCTGCCTTCGGCTCAGGTCATGATCTCAGGGTCCTGGGATCGAGCCCCACATTGGACTCCCTGCCAGGCAGGAATCCTGCTCAACCCTCTCCCATCCCCCCTGCTTGTGTTCCTTCTCTCGCTGTCTCTCTCTCTCTGTCAAATAAATAAATAAAATCTTTTTAAAAAATGAAAAAAAAAACCCTAAAACTATCAATCTTTTGAGCAATGGCTTCTGGGATTTGTATTTTGCTTATAAAATCTTTGCCTATATTTTCTTATAATGCCTTTTTGTTATTGTTGTGGCTGTTATGGTGCGTGATACGAATTGTGGTCAACACAGTGGAAGGAATGCCTCACTGAATGGCCACACCACCCTCCTTCTAGACTTCCATATAATCAGAGTTTGGAAATGTGAGTCTAATTCTACCAATAGGAGGTACTTAGAAAAGACTTGTATTTTGAATTGAGTTATTTAGAGAGAGAGAGAGAAGTGCATAGGCATTCCTCTGCAGGCTTGGATCCTGGTGGAGGCAGCAACTTCTGGAAGCAGCAGGAATGTGCCTACTTCTAATAGATAGATTCCTGCTTTGGCAGCTTGCTTCGAGGGCAAAAGGGCATGGTTCTGAGCAACAGCTGTGCTCATAGTTTCCTGATTCTGTAGCCTAATCTTGGAGTTCACGTATCAGTTCCCTTGGCTGTTTAGTTCTGTGGTGTGGCTTTGGTAGGCATTCCTGGAAATGCAGCCTGGAACCTTTTCTTCTTGTACTCACTGCAACATTTTGTGAAATCTACATCCTCCTTATTAAATTCCTTTAAAAATTTTATTTATTTATTTTAGAGAGAAAGAGAGAGTCCCCTTACATAAAATCTTAAAAAAAAAAAAAAGGAGGGGGGTGCCTGGGTGGCTCAAGCATCTGCCTTCTGCTCAGGTCATGATCCCAGGGTCCTGGGATCAAGACCCATGTCAGGCTTCTTGCTCAGCGGGGAGTCTGCTTCTCCCTCTCCCTCTGCCTGCTGCTCCCACTACTTGTGCTCTCTATCTTTCTGTCAAATAAATTAATCTCTAAAAAAGTAAAAAGAATAAAGAAGAACTATGTTTTCCAAAATAACAACAACAAAAAATAATGAGACGAATGGTATTATTTTATATTTTTTAAAAGATTTATTTATTTATCTTTAGAGAGAGTGAGAGGGAGCTGAGGGGAAGGTACAGAGAGAGAGGAAGAGAGAGAATCCTGAGCAGACTTCCTGGTGAGCCCTGAGCCCAATGCCGGGCTTGATCTCACAACTCTGAGATCATGATCTGAGGCAAAATCAAGAGTCAGACATTTAACTGACTGAGCCACCCAAGGGCTTCAGTATTTTACATTTTTGAAAATCTCTTTAATGTCTGGCTTCATAAAAAAGAGTAGGATTCCCATATGTGCTTCTGCATCCAATCCACTGTGATAATGCTGTTTTGATTGAAATGTGTGAAAAAAAAATTGGCCTCACACAGATGTGTAGTTGGGAAAGGAAAGTGTTTTAATAACATGTTCAGATAAGTGTGAATTTTTTTCTTTGCTACTGCACCACAACTTGATATATAGTAGTTTTATGAGGTTAGTAAAAATGTGGAATCTGAAATGTTATCAATGAAATTTTTGTAGTTTAATTCATTAAAATCCATTGATCTGCCGTGCACTTTAAATAGAGTTTTACCCATACTTTTCGCAACATGATTCATAGGTCATTTGGCATTACTGAGTTATGTTGACCTTCCAAATATTAACACATTTCTTAAACAAAATTTTTAAATTCTACTCATTAATATCACCACTGAGATCATCAGAAAAATTCTCAAGTATTAGAAAACTGATAAGGTAATGTATGTGAATACATGTTCTCCCAAATTTTAATTTTCACTTAAAAGCTTTAATTTTATCATGAACAATAAACACTGTCAGTTATTTTCTTTGAAGCAATTGGTCTACTTCTTTCCATTTTCAAGAAAATGTTTGCCAAATACCCAAGTCTAAGTAACTGCAGTGTTCTATAATTGGTTCTTTCAATTAAAAATACTGCTCCATGGGGCGCCTGGGTGGCTCAGTTGGTTAAGTGTCTGCCTTTGGCTCAGGTCATAATCTCAGGATCCGGGGATCGAGTCCCACATGGGGCTCCCTGCTCAGTGGGGAGCCTGCTTCTCCCTCTCCCCATGCTCCTCCCCCCCTGCTCATTTTCTCTTACTCTCAAATAAGTAAATGAAATCTTGAAAAAAATAGTGCTCCATAAACAAAGTAGATGAGTTATTTTTAAAAAATCAAACTTTGCATTAATAGAGCTTTTTCCAGTTCAGAATCAAAGATAAGGAATCGCAGATCTACACTACACATAGTTCATTACTGATAGTGCACATTTTGGGGATTATCTTGAAGGACTGAATAATCAGTTTATTTGACAAGTATATACGGAGCACCTGCCATGTACCAGGTCCTGTCGTTCTTTCCCAAGTATAAAAAAAAGCCGTGAAGCTTAGATTTTTAATGAGGTGAGGCAGATTATAAGCACTTCAGCAGATAAATACAGTCCCAAATATGAAGAAAACTGAAGCACGATGTAGACATAAAAAGTGACAGAGGTGCGATCGAGGGGATAGGGTTAGGTAGGAGAAGTGTGGATGGAGGGTGCGGGGCAGCGCGATTCCACTAGGGTGCTCAGAGGAGGCCGCCTTGGCCTTCAGCTAGAGATATATGTGAAGTGGGGCCACAAGCAAGGTAAGTTTCTGCGGGCTGCTCTGGGCACAAAGGACGGCAGGTGGTCTGGAAGCAGGTATGTTCTGGCGTGTTTGAGGGCCTGTGAGGCCAGAGTGGCTACAGCAGAAAGAGCAAAGAAGAGCATGGAAGAAGAGTCTGCTGCCAGATCAAGTCTTGGAAGGACTTGAATCCTATTCAAGCATGATGGCACCCCACTTGTGATGGTACTGAGCTGAGCGGTGCAGGAATAAGGTTTATGTTTAACAGAATTGCTCTGGCTTTTGAGTGGTGAAATAAGGGAGTATAATGGGGCCTGGGGCTCGGTATCCATCCCTCCCTCTTTCTAGAGAACCTCCCCATTCTGCAGAGACAAGAAGGCTAAAAACCACATCCCCTGGGATAGAGGTTCTGCCAGTCAGATGCATTTGCATGAGATTTAGTAAGGGAAAGACCATGAGCCATTTGGTGTTTCTATTTTCTGCTGGAAAGTATCATTGCCAGGACACGTGGCTTCTCCTGATCACACTGGCTTTTTGTTTGCGGCAAAGCAGGGTAGTGCTGGACACGTGTGCTTGGCAGCTGATGTGATTACGGAAGTGCTAATAGCTCCCTTGGTGGCCTGGTTCCGCAGTGGATCATCCAAGTTTTGACTGGGGGCTCAAACTGGCATTTGTTTCTTCAGTCTTCCTACTGATTCTGCAAACCATTGAAATGCCTTCTTGTAAATTTCTTTCTGCTAGGCTCACAAGATTAGATTCTAGTCTCCACCGCAATAGAGGGAACCAAGGTGGAGACCGGAAGCCTAATTAGGAGGCTGTTTATTCTTGCAAAACAGATAATGGTGAGATGCTGAAGGGAAGGGTGGTGAGAAGTGTTTAGTTCAGAATATATTTTATTCTGGGATTTTGATGACTTTGATGCCCAGTGAAAGAGACTGAGGTTAGTCAAGGATGATTACAAGGCTTTTGAACCTGGACAACTGAATTAACTGTGGTACCATTTTCTAAGATGGCAAACTTTGAGGGTAGGCCAGGTGTGAAGGGAAAAAAATCTGGAATTTAATGATGAGCGTGTATATATGATATAGACAGGTGAACACAAGAGATCAAAGTCTATGGGAAAGGCTAAAACTAGAATATATAAATGTGGGCATCATCAGTATGCAAATAGTATGGACAAGATTGCCAGTAGAGGACGTGTGGAGAGAAGAGAAGAAAAGAGCAGGGGGGGGTAAGGGAGTATGTAGCAAAATGGAGCACTAGACATTAGAAAGAGGAAGGTGACTGAGCACAGAGACAGAGAAAACCAGCAGTGAGGTAGGCAGTGTCCATGCTCTCCAGCCAAAGACACCAGGGACATGACTGTAGCTGAACAAAGTTGAGTTTATTACCCATCGCAGCAAGGGGAAATGACCCCCTTGGGGAACCACAGGCATCTCAATAGGAGTGTTAGAATGACTGTCTTATAAGATTTGGACTTGTGTCCAGTGACTTTGGGGAGTGAAGCAAGGCTTTTTGGCTTTGATTAGCTGCTGTCAGGAAGGGAGGAGAATTCTATGATTGGGTTTTTGAACAAATCTCTGGAAAAGAAGGGAAGGGCAGAGCCAGGGCAAGGCTGTCACTGATACAGGGGCAGCGGTCCCTTGGAGTAGCCAGGAGAGGGGATGTTTGGGGTTTTGTAGGTTTGGACAGCGTTCACATGGAGGGACTCTCTTAAGGCCGCATTATGAAGCAGTTCTCTTTCTTTGTTTTGATGCCTAGTAGTCACAGAGTGACCTTGTCTGAGGTTGATGTTCTACGAAATGGTTCTTGTTCAAGGGGAGAACACCAGGGCCCAGCTATGAATGCAGGGCCAGGTCCTAAACTGCAGCAAGGCCTGACTGGCCACATCAGGCCAGCTCCCAGACACCAGGGGTGGCTTTCCATTTCTCAGAGGAGAACCAGGAGAGTATGTTGTCATGAAAGCCAAGAGATCAAGATGATTCAAGAAGGGAAGAATGACCAGTTCTTTAAAACATGGCCAAGAGGTCTTGGCAAATTGAGTTTTTTGGAGACCTTGACCAGAAAGTTAACTGGATTAAAACTTAAAGAAAAATCTGAGTGCTAGTTTCAGCTATTTAAAACTAGCTATTTGACCTTGGATTAGTCAACTCATTTTTCTGAATCTCAGCTTTCTGTTCGTGGGATGAAGAGGTTGACCTTGATGTTGCGTAAATCCCTAGGGAGGACAGTGTGGCATAGTCTTTACTGTAGAACAGTGGTTCTTAAGCTTGAGTTTGATTCAGATCACCTGGAGGGCTTGTTTTTGTTTTTGTTTTTAATTTAATTTTATTTTATAGAGAGAAACAGAGAATGCATGCAAGTGAGGGGAGGGGCAGAGGGAGAAGAAGACAAGAGAATCTCAAGCCGACTCCCAGCTGAGCACAGAGCCCATTGCGGGGCTCCATATCACAACCCTGAGATCACGACCTGAGCCAAAATCAGGAATCAGACACTTAACTGACTGGGCCACTCAGGTATCCCTGAAGGGCTTGTTAAAGTACAGGTTGCTGGGTCCCACCCCTGGAGTTTTGACTCAGCAGGCCTGAGGTGGGGACTGGGAGTTTGCTTTTCTAGCAAGTTCCCTCATGAGGCTGCTGCTGCTACAGCAGGCCCGGGGGCCATGCTAGTGACCCACTGGTTTGACAAAAGAGAAATGGACTCCACTTCCTACGTCTGATATCTTGAGGAGGTCACCAAAGCTCTTTGAGTCTCAATTGCCCCAACTCTGTGAATTTTAAAAGCTGCTACTCCCCACCCCTTGGCCTTGGCAGCCTCTGTTCCCACTCCACACCCCCTTTGAAGCAAGACTCCACATTTCTCTACAAAGCAAATTCAAGGTCAACTAATTTTTTTTTTTTTAAGAAGGGAGTAGAGATGGAGGAAATGGTTTACAATGTGATCATTTAACAGGTGAGTTACCGTTTTAAAATCCTACAAACGTTCTTTTTCCATCCTGATACCTCTCCTTGGCGACCAGCCTCTTGGTTTCCTCCCTTCATCCCTGGATGGGCTCCCATGCAACTTTTTCTTTCCATTTTCCTCCACTCTTCTTATGCTTCTTATCTTTCTCTGTTTTTCCTAAGCAGAGCTCTTTGCCTGGGCATCTTCCCTATAAACTGTGGTATGTCTGCCACGTCTCAAGTTCAGCCAACGTTGGACTCTTAGGTGAACAGAATTTACACTGAGTAACACTCAAGGGATTTAAAAGGATGCAAACATTTAGCTTGAGTCCTCCAACAAGGTAGTAAGACCATCTCCCTTTGTGGGTGTTTGGAGGAGTAAATAGATATGAAATGTCACGTGCCTAGCCTGGTGCCCGACATACAGCCTAAAAAGCTGTTTTTACTTCTCCCTACTCCCAGATCACAATTTTTGTAATCGATGATTTTAGCTTTTTCTGTTCCAAGAACAGTCTTTTTTTTTAAAAGATTTTATTTATTAATTTGACAGAGAGAGTGATCACAAGGAAGCAGAGAGGCAGGCAGAGAGAGTGGGGGAAGCAGGCTCCCCGCTGAGCAGAGAGCCCGATGCGGGGCTCGATTCCAGGACCCTGAGATCATGACCCGAGCTGAAGGCAGTGGCTTAACCTACTGAGCCACCCAGGTGCCCCCCCAAGAACAGTCTTAGAAAATATCTAATTCACAGTTGGGTAGCATTCCCAAAGAAGCAGTCTTACTCGCCCTGGTGTTCTTTGCCCTCTCGACATGGTTGACAAGGACTCACAAGTGGGTTCTGATTGCCTACACTGGTTGCCTTGGGAGCCGAGCATTAGGCAGCGGGCTGATGGATCAAAGTACAGTAAAGACAATCGAAAGCTCTTTTGATATATTTTCATTTCCATCTCACTATCCTTATCAGTCCATTCCTACCCAGTAGCTAAGAGATTGAAAAGCTTAAACTTAATGTTCTAGCTTAAATTCAATGTTTCAAGAGCCTTCCAACCTGACAGCCAGTAAAATATTTAAGTCTATTAGTCTTTCGGTTCCAGGAATTTCACAGAGATGCTTCTGTCAGACGATTTCCAGCAAGGACATATTAAAAGGCATTCGTCTCATTGGTCCATGAAGACCTTGACTTGGATACAGTTTGTTGGAGGGATTCAGCTGTCCGGTCAGGTACTTCTTGAAAGCCCTCATCAGCCAGCAGTTCGTTTATGACATTTGAAGCGTGCACTTGCCAACAGAGAGAGGAGGTAACTATTGATTCAAGATATTGACAGTACTTGGCAGGACTCGATATAAGGAACCCAGGCACCGAAATGGATTTTTAACTTAACCTCACTCCTCAATCTTCTCTTCAGCCCCCAGGTCTGGGGATATACTCCCTTAACAACCTGATGCTGAGATAATTTTTTAAAAGCTGCACCTACCTGTGAGGGTTCTGACCCAGAATTTTTGGCTTGCCAAGTCACATCCAGCCACCATTCTGCATTATCTCTGCCACCCTCAAGTATCCCAAATACCGTTCCCTTCCTTGTTCTTCAGATCTGTCCCCATCTTCCCTTTGGAGATGAAGACCTCCCTGCTTTTTTCATTTTTCTAGCCTCTGGAATATACAGCATAGGGTCTTGCACATGGTAGAAAGAACTCAACAAATATTTAAGCATAAAGGAGAAATCAAATACTCATGAAATCCAAAATTTGGAGCCCCCTGAAGGTGTTTACAACTTTGCAATAAGATTCTTGCATTTACATCTTAACATCTCAGGACGCAAGCCGAAGATTTTATGTAAGAATCTAAAACCAGCCGTGTCCTGTGATCTTCCATCTTGTTGCAGAAAACGTGGCGTCCTCAGAGATTCTCTTAATCTTTTGAAATGTGGCCCTGCATTCAGAGTTACCTATTCTAGCTCTAGCTCTTAAAAATCACCTTTTCAAATTTAACACATTCCTCTCTTGAATCCAGGGTCCACACATTTGGGACCAAGGGACATCAGCTGTTGGCCTTTTCTTAAGTGAGGAAACTCAGTCCAGTCAACATGCTCGTTGGGCCATCAACCCAACTCCACGTGTATAGTAAGCCCACAAGGATACATCTGTGTGTGAGCCATAGAATCAGGATCCTTAAGGGATATAAAACTTCTAGGATATTACCCTGAAATCCCCTTTCATTCAAGGGCAGGATTAGTGAGGCATAATTTTAGCTGCATAAATCAGTAGTTATGAGGGCTAAGAAATCCTCTTAGCTAAGCTGTTTCTTTATTTCCCTCTTTCCTTCCTCCCTCCTCCTTTCTTCCTCCCTCCCTCACTCCCTCCCTTTCTTCCTACATCTGTAAAAAGGAACAAATAAGACTGTATTATTATGCCATGCCAGGAGCTGTATACATTCAGTGGGGTCATATCTCTCTTGTTATTTTGATGCAGTTTTTTCATTAGCAAATGACATAATATTCTGGGTTGATTCCTCTGCCCAAGATTTCTATCAAGTTAATAGACGAGATTAAATCAAGGTAACTGAAAAGATTTGTAATCCCTTTAATGTAATCATTCATTTCTAAATCTAATTACAGTGACAAGCCTAGGGCTTGAGTCATCTCCCTTCTCTGATGGGGGAGTTTTGTATTCGGTAGGATACACATCTGAAATACCAGTGGTGTTTTCAGGCTTTGACTTCCGTAAAACGGACTCCATGAAAGCAGCTCTGATGCCTACAGGTGTGCATAAGCAGTAACTTTCATGGAGATGATGGAGGGCACTTGGGGGAGCCTTGCCATCCCTTTCCCCATACTCTTTGTAAATGGATAGACAGATAAACATTGGTAAAGAGAGTCCGAGCTGATACACGATATATACCACATATATCAATATGCTGGAAAATTGGAGGCAGGGACGGGTTGTGGAAGGCAGTATAAACCCATTCTATTTCTCATCTTTCATATAAATACCAAATTTTTCATCTAGGAAATCAGTCAACTATGAAATTGTGTGAAATTATGAAGTTCACCACCAGAAGCACTGTCGAATAGAAGCTGGAGGAGGGGTGACTTCAGGAGAATGCAACTAGGTGGGGAGAATCTCACTTTCCATTTTAAAAGCTTCTAAATAATTTTAGAAGGTCACTCATCAATAACAGCTTAAATAAATTGTGGTACATCTCTACCAGGAAATATTACTTGGCCATTGGAAAGGGCGAGGTAAGGAAGGATGACCTGTCTGTTCTGTAGGAGTGATTCCAGGAGGTAGACCCAGTGACCAGAATAGTTCCAGTATATGTGGATAGTATGATCTTACTTATGTAGGGGGCAAAGAATCATATACATGGGATGCCTGGGTGGTTCAACCAGTTAAGCGTCTGCCTTCGGCTCAGGTCATGATCCCAGGGTCCTGGACCAGAGTCCCGAATCTGGCTCCTTGCTCAGCGGGGAGCCTGCTGCTCCCCCTACCTGCCCCTCCCCCTACTTGGGCACGCTCTCTCTCTCTCTCACTCTGACAAAAAATAAAATGTTTACAATAAAAAAAAATAAAAATTAAAAATCAAAAAAATTTTTAAAAATTACAAAATGTTAAAAAATTTTAAAAACCCACTGCTAAAATTAAAAAAAATAATAATATACCTATGCAGAGGAACCTTTCTTCTAGGTCTGCCAGGATGCTCACAGTTTGCCTTTTCTCCAAGTGAAATTAATATTTCTGCCCCTTCCGCATTTGAAAGTGTCCCAGTTCCGACAGTCAATTCTGTGCTGCCTTCCCCTGCCTGCGTCCACTGAGTGTAGAAAGCCGAGTGTGAGGGTCCACTCCAAACCGTGCACTGGAGAAGGCACAGGGGAGAAATTTTCTTCTTTACTGACTCTGTTTCCAAATCAAATTTTACAGTGAGCATGTATTATTTTGTTTTGGTTTGGTTTTGGAATTTTTTCAGAGAAGGATTAACAAATAGTTCAGAAATATAGTCTCTTCATAAAAACTCAAATAATGCATATGAAACAAACTTGTTCATCTCTCCCAGCCCAGCTTCTCCTTCTGAGGAAAAAGCTATCACCTCATAAACAAATGCTGGTTTGTTTTTTTTTTAGGTAAATGGGAACCATCTGCACAAAGACTTAGGTTTAGATCTTACAGAAAACCATGTCTGCACACGTCCTCTTTTAACTGTTACATCCCATCAGTAGCTCTGTGAGCTTAATTTTGTCCCCCTAAAACTGATGCGCGGCAGTCCTAATCCCCAGTACCTCAGAATACCACTGCATTTGGAGATCAAGCCTTTAAAGAGGTAACTGAGTTAAAATGAGTTCATTAAGGTGAGTGTCCACAGAAGCAGACCTACACAGCAGCGAGACACATGGAGGAGACAGCCATCTGCAAGCCAGGGAAGGAGGCTTGCGAAGTTACCCGCAGCCGACATCTTGAGCTCGGACTTCCGGCCTCTAGAATTGTGAGAAAAGTGTGGCTGAAGTCATGCAAGACAGGGTTTGGGGTACATAGTTACAGCAGCCTGAGCAAACTAATACACATAGTAACAAAGTACTGTAATTTAACCGTTGCCCTGTTAGCGATTTAAGGTTTAATCTTTTTTTTTTTAGTTTTTTTTTTTTCTTACAAATAATGCCACAGTGAGACTTCTTGTGCATTGTTCTTTGTGCACAGCTGTAAGACTTTCTCTTTGTGCACATGTGTGAGATTTTCTCTTTGATACATATAACAGTGGGAAGTTGCAGAGTTGAAAGAATATTTGTCTTCTAACGTTTTTTAAATCCTGCTAAGCGGCCCACAGAAAATGTCTGTAATAATCGTATGCCCACTGATACTCTAAGAGAGAATTTATTTCTTCACATTATCCATATTCACATATTCACAT
Organism: Mellivora capensis; assembly: GCA_004024625.1. Classification (NCBI taxonomy): domain Eukaryota; kingdom Metazoa; phylum Chordata; class Mammalia; order Carnivora; family Mustelidae; genus Mellivora; species Mellivora capensis. Next base: position 3,295 of record PISX010025539.1, on the reverse strand, counting down.
ACATTCATGTATGATATTACACATTTTTTAAAGTTGCCAAATTTGGAAGCAAAAAAAAATTCAAATTTGGTCTATATTTTATTATATAAATTTTCCCTAAATGTTTGATGATTGTTGATTTTTTTTTTAACATAGTGAATTTTGTATTTTTTAAAAAGACCATAGCCTGTCCATAAGCATTGTCAGGGAGGGTTGGGATGGGCCTCAGGATCCTGAATGCCAGTCGTAGGACTTCTGGACACGAGGACAGGTGATTCTGCAGTGTGCTCCTTGGCGTACGTGGGAGACAGGACGTGGCTGACTGGCCTGAAGGCTCTTTTTGCTGTTCCCCAACCATTACCTTGATATTTGCTCCAACGCTGCCTCCAGCTCTCTGATTAACCACCTCAAAGTGCATTTCAATCCAACTTCCCCTGCAGTGCTCTCTTACTTGTATTTCAGCCTGTAATCTTTCGGTCCAACATCCCATCTCCTTTTAGGGGTTTTTCATAATTTCTGTTCAATTGAGAGCATACCAATTTGTTTTCTGGACACATTAAAAAAATACACACACACACACACACACACACACACACACACGCCTGTACTTCAATCTGCCGTCTTTCCCTTATCTGCCTGTAGGGGGCAACCCCATTAGGAGTGTGTTTGAGGTAGACAGAAGATAGATATTGATTTCAGTAATTTCAGGGATTGAAAAGACAGTGGCCTCCAAAAAGAGCCCCTGGCTGTGCACAGCTCAGTGTGGGTTGAATAGGCTAAGAGGTGTGTTTTTTGGTACAATATGGCCCTTGAATATAAGCCAACTGCTTCATCAGAGGCTTAACTGAAGAAAGAACTGTGTGTTCCAATGACGGAGGGATAGCGATGGCGGGCTTACAAAATAACCACAGGCTGGTCTTCAGTGTGGTATCTTCCTGCAGAACGCTCAGTGGTAATTTTGACTATAGGATATTTTACTTACATGTTAACTTTAGAACCCACGGCTAACAAGGAAGGTGTAACTGTTGTCTTAACGTGATCACTTACGACTTTTAAAAATAATAAAGTATTTTGGAAGAACATCCAAGTTGAGATCGACTGGATGCAAATATTGACTTGAGGGGTAAGATGCGTGAACGAATGAGATAGTAAGCAATTTGGGAGCACGAGAAACAGTGAGATGGAGAACACTGACCACACTCAGGGGAAAGGGAGGTGACGTTTCTACCCAGAGCCTCACGGGAGCCCATAGAACATGAGCTTGGGTAACCCAGGGCTCAGACATTGACCAATTAGGACTTTAGGATATTACAATCTTTGAAATTATAGTTATTGAGAAATATAGTCTAGGTTCCACCAGCAATCTTTATTTAGTCAGAGTATTGGCTAATTATTTGTGTTTTTGTTTCCAGATTCCTGCCAACAATTTAATATTGATTTTTGCCATCTGTTACTTAGTGTGTCTCTCAGATTTATTTCAACCAAATAATTGCTAAAAGTTAACTTACCCAAATCTCAGATTAAAATACGAAACAGTTTAGAACAAAGATGAGAATTGCATGGTGCTTTGTAGGAAGGCATCTCACCCCCTGGAGTTCATAATCCTTACAATTTTGGAGATAAAAGCATTTTTCAGAATATCTATTGCAACTCTCATATTGACCTGATAAGTGGGTTCAAGGGCATGCAATTCATTTTTCATTTACTTAAGATGTGTGTGTGTGTGTGTGTGTGTTGTTTAATCTATCAACAAAGTATGTTACAGAAGAATCCATGATATCCTTGCAGGTAGATGAAAGGAATGCAGGGGCTCTCAGACGTGCACAGGTATCTGTACTCAAACAGGGATGATTCTAGTATAGTAATAATATAGAATAGTAATAATATTCACATTATGTGAATTCCCTGTTAGTGGAAGAGCCCAGAGTCTTCCCTGACTCCAAGACTAGTGCTCTTTTTCACTGATTGCTTTGATAATGAATCATGAATCATCCCTGTTTGAGTACAGATACCTGTGCACGTCTGAGAGCCCCTGTATTCCTTTCATCTACCTGCAAGGATATCATGGGTTCTTCTGTAACATACTTTGTTGATATTAACATAAAATTGACTATAGCAGTCTCCTAATAAGGAAATGATTTTATGGGTTTAACTTGGCATTCATTGCTTGTATTTTAGTGAACTTATTTGCTCACTCCAACCATAGTCGTTCTCCTTTGGGTCACGTAGTTTAGGGACTCTCATCCATTGTGATGACTCCCTAATGTATATCATCTGTCCCTTCCTAAACTTTTTCTTCCCATTTATACCTTAGAATTCAAACAACATACTGAAAACCACTTTATATTCTACATTTCTACTATGTTTGATTCAGCACAATTAACTTAATCTTTTGGGCTTAAAACCTGAAAGTTTTAGTTTCCTCCTTTTCCTATTTGTTTATCAAGAGATAATGATTTTATCTCTAAACTCTTTTAGTTAAGGTGCTTTTTGCCTTTTTTTAAAAAAGGATTTTATTTATTTATTTGACAGAGATCACAAATAGGCAGAGAGGCAGGCAGAGAGAGAGGAAGGGAAGCAGGCTCCCTGCTGAGCAGAGAGCCCAATGTGGGGCTCGATCCCAGGACCCCGGGATGATGACCTGAGCCGAAGGCACAGGCTTTAACCCACTGAGACACCCAGGCACCCCTTGCCTTGTTTTGATAACCACAAGAGCCTCTTAACCTATTTCCATGTGTCCATACCTGCTATGTTTAGTGTGGTTTTTCCACACACTCAATCTCCAATTTCCAGAGTGCTCTTTCTACAACACTCAGTCCAGTTTTTACCAGACTTGGTGGCTGTGGGAACATTATTTTGTAGTACTCTAAAAGATTTTTGATGAAAAAAGTTGGTTGTTGTGGTAGGCAGAATTCTAAACCAGATCCTCAAGATTTCTGGCCCAGGGTTATTCAATCAAATATAATCGCCTTACTGCCGTGAAGAGGATTTGCAGATACAATTAAATTCCCATATCAGTTGACCTTAAGATAGGAGGATTGTCCTGGTGGGCCTGACCCAAGCACATGAACCCCTGGTCAGAGAAGAGAGGAGAGAGATGCATTTTGGCTGCCCTAAAAGAAAGCAAGCATTGGGGCGCCTGGGTGGCTCAGTGGGTTAAGCCTCTGCCTTCGGCTCAGGTCATGGTCTCGGGGTCCTGGGATCGAGCCCCACATCAGGCTCTCTGCTCGGTGGGGAGTCTGCTTCCTCCTCTCTCTCTACCTACTTGTGATCTCTCTCTGTCAAATAAATAAATAAAATCTTAAAAAAAAAAAAA
>PISX010025538.1:0-26002 GCA_004024625.1 Mellivora capensis | reverse complement strand
TTTTTTTTTTTTTTTTAAAGATTTTATTTATTTGTCTGGCAGAGAGAGAGATCACAAGTAGACAGAGAGGCAGGCAGAGAGAGAGGAGGAAGGAGGCTCCCCGCTGCGCAGAGAGCCCGATGTGGGACTCGATCCCAGGACCCTGAGACCATGACCTGAGCCGGAGGCAGAGGCTTAACCCACTGAACCACTCAGGTGCCCCCAAGTATGTGCTTTTTAAATGTAAATTGGTAGTTCACTTTCAATTATAAAAATTAAGTATTTTTCAGATAAATACTGAATATAAGGACTCATGAATGAAGAAGTTTTGTTCTATGTACTCTTGTGAGTAAACATTGTATAGATTTAAGAAATGGAAATGAAATAAAGTCATCCATAAACTCACTGTTTAAAAATAAATACAAACAAATAAATGCAGATATTATTTTGATTAATAATGGAACTATTTATGTTTCTCTTTTGCTGGGATATTAAAGTCAAGATCCTAGTGATTTTAGAAAATACTCATATTTAGGAACTTATAGGACTGTTTGGCTTATCAGAATTCACATAATATTTTAACCCTATTAAGGTCCTGTTGGAACAGGCATCTCAGTCAATCATGTGGAGAAGGCATGCCTGCATGGGTGATGGGACTTACTTGTAGAATGGGGCCTCAAAAATTGTAATCAGTCAGGTCCCTTATTGGATTATAACTTTGGGAGGTGACTTTTTTAAAAGATTTTATTCATTTATTTGACAGATCACAAGCAGGCAGAGAGAGAGGGGGAAGCAGGTTCCCTGCTGGGCAGAGAGCCTGATGTGGGGCTCGATCCCAGAACCCTGGGATCATGACCTGAGCCGAAGGCAGAGGCTTTAACCCACTAAGCCACCCAGGTGCCCTTGGGAGATGATTTTTAATAGTTAAAATACTCTATCATGATAATGTTTTATCCAGCAGATATTTAGTATGTGTCTTCCCATGTTCCCCTGCTAGGTGCTGGGGGTACAAAGATGGTCAAATGTATTGTGACAAGTCCAGTCTACTATGGAAAAAGAGGCAACAGGTTGATTCAGCCCAGGTTGGGGCCTGGGAATGGAGTTCGGTGGGTGGGGGTGTGTGTGTGCACTGTGCAAGGGGGCCCCTCCTGCCTTGGGGAGCATTCCAGGCCGTGCCTCTCTTTTGGCCTCTTGTGCCGCTGTTCTTTTCGCTGACTTTTAGTCCCTCCACCACACCATGCTCTTGCACACTTAGGACTTCTGCAGGGGCTGCTCTGCCAGCCTGGAATTTTTACCTCCAAGCCTCTCTGATGATTCCCACCCACCCTGTTAGACCCTCTCAGCGCATGCTCTGCTTCTTCGAGATGCATACCACAGCTGTTAGGGAGAATTACTTGCTTACTATCCACCACCTGTACCCCAAGAGAATGCTTTCAGCTGCTGTAAGTAACAGGAAACCTGATAAACAAGTGGCTCAGGCAGATAGGGGTTGGTTCTTCACAGATGTAAAGGAGGCTGGAGACCAGAGCACGTTGGAGGTAATTGTCTCACAATCCATGTCAGCTGTCTGTTGTGAAGGATTCTCTTGGTCTTTCCTTATGGTTATAAAATGACTGCCCCCGCTCCTAGCCTCACCCACATTCAAGGCTGAAGGAAGAGATGGCTCTGGGTCTATTGTTTACGTCTTGGAAGCAAACTTTCCCAGAAGCCTGCAGCACACTTTCTTGTTTGTACTACTGGCCATCCGTACCTGTGACCAGCTTTTCCAGCACCTGATGCGGAAGGTAAGTGTTTTGGGTTCTTTTATGAGATGTCAGTCTGCTGCGGCCATAGGAGGAGACAGTAGCTTCGGAAAAGACCATTATACTTGAGCTCTTGAGGGGATGGCTTGCCACACAGGGTCACAGGGAGCAAAGGGAGGGAGCACGGTCAGGAGGGAGCAAAGGGAAGGTTAGGCCAGAGCCTGTATCATGGTTTCCAAGGGAAAGGCAGGACAGGGCATGGTGAAAAGTAGAGGATTGGGTAGTTTGGAGAATTCCAGAGGGCTTTTGGGTTTTAGTTGCTGGGTACCTGGCCCTGGGATGCACGGGTGTGATGGGAGAGGGGTAGGGCTCAGTCTGGATTGTTTTGTTTGCATATTAAAGGTGTACTCAAGGCTGAACTCTGCTACCTGGGAGAATTGGTCAGTCCCCAGGAGAGGCAGTCTCTACTTTCTCCTCCCCAGCCAGAAGGTTTTTTAAGATGTCAAAACATAATATACAGAAAGTTAAAAAAGAAAAAAAAAGTGTGGGCACACACACACACTACAGTGAGAAGGGATAATTTTCATGTGTTGGGTTCACTGTTCAGCAATGGTCATCACACCCCTCTAGGCTCCTTACGGGAAGGAACTGTCTGTCCTGTTCTTGAATTCTCAGTGCCTAGCACGGCACCTGGCGTGCTGCGTGGCGACGTGTATGTCAGGAAAAGAATGGAGAATAAGGACATTCCAGGAGAAAGGAATATTAATACAAAGGCATTGAGCTGAAAGAGCCTCCGTTGTGTGTTTTGGGGACTAGCGGAAATTGAAGCTAGAAGAGTGATTTGGGGTTAAACTGTGAGAAGCCTTGAAGGTCATGGTAATTTGTCCTTTCCTTGTGTTAGCACTGGGGAGTTGCTGGAGAGTGTCAGGCAAGGGAGTGACCATAGGATTTGTGGGTTAGCATAGTAAATGTGTTGGTGGTGTGGTGTAGGAACTGGTGGGAGAGCGACTGGAGTCCGGGAAGCTCATTCACAGTATCTAACTGGTTTGTTATGGTAGAGTAAGGATAATTTGGGGGGATTTGGAGAATGTCATTTTGAGGTCCTCATCTAGAACAGTAATCCTCCAAGTATGATCCGAGCCCCGTAACATCAACACTATGTGGCAGCTTGTTAGAAATGGAAATTCATGCGCCGCCACTGAATTAGAATCCCCGGGGTGGCACCAGCAGTTTTTTGTAACAAGCCCTTCAGGTGACTCTCAAGCACCTAATGCTTGAGAGCCACTACCTAGAGCCGCAGACACCTGAGGTGAAGAGCTTGAGCATTTGGTCTGATGCAACCAGTCTACATGGCAGAATCCTCTGTGCAGCTTTTTTTTTTTTTTTTTTTTTAATTGTCAGTGAGTTTGGGCCCCACATTGGAGCAATTAAATAAAAATCTCTGGGGGTGGGAACCAGACACTAGTTTATCTCTGTTGCTTCCGGAGGATTCCAGTGTGCAGCCAGGGCTGGGAACTAAACTTGTAGTACCCCTATTGATGAGAAAACTCAGGGCTGGAAATCCTCTTGCTCAAGGTCATAAAACAAGTTCAGGTGAGAGTGATTTTCTTTCCTCTTCCCCCTTCTCTTCCCCTTTTTCTTCTCCTCCCCCTTTTCTTCTCCTCCCTTTCTTTCTTTCTAGTGCTCAAGAGTGGGTGGGGAGAGCAGAAGGAAAGGGAGGAGAGAATCTTAAGTAGACTCCGCATGCCTGGATCTTAGAACCCTGAGATCATGGTGGGAGCCAAAATCAAACATTCAGCTGCTTAACCAACCGAGCCACCCAGATGCCCCCAGAGTCAATTTTTTTTTTTCTTTTTAAGATTTTATTTATTTATTTGACAGGCCGAGATCACAAGTAGGCAGAGAGGCAGGCAGAGAGAGAGAGGAGGGGAAGCAGGCTCCCTGCTGAGCAGAGAGCCCGATGCGGGGCTTGATCTGGGATCATGACCTGAGCCGAAGGTAGAGGCCCAACCCACTGAGCCACCCAGGCGGCCCCCAGAGTCAATTTTTAAAACTGTCTTCATTGTGCGGTGATGAACACTATTCTCACTTTTTTAATAAATTGCTTTTAGGAGGCTGATTTTTAAATCTGTCACAGTGACAAAACTGCCAGATTATTGGAAAAAAAGGTTACAGACAGGTTTATAAAAAAAATTACTTTCTCTTAGCTAACATTACCTCACACTTGAGGAAATTACTGTTTTTATAAAAAAAGTTTTTTGTAAAAGTTTTTATTTTATTGTAAAAATATTTTTTCAACATCAGTGAAAAGTAGTATATAGATACTGATAATTAGTGCTTTGTCATTTGTGTGTTTAAGTAACAAGAACCTGTTTGCAAACTCTAGGTGGAGCTCTTTGGTTTATATGTATATTGTTCTATTTATAATTTTGAAAGTCTTTGTTTCAGAAAAGGTATTTGGGATTCTTCTTAAAAAGACGTTAAAAAGTTCATAAGTATTACAACATTTCTCAATTCTCCTTTTCTTGTTTTAGAGCCCTACTGACAAATGCTTATACTTTTGTTTCATTGCTTGCCCAAAGAATCCAAATCCAGAGCTCAGAGTCATTTTCAAATCCATCTTAAATCTGTATTGTTATCTGTAGTATTTAATGAATAGGACGTTTTCCATGGCTTTTGTTTCTAATGATTCTCAGTGTTGAAACAAAATTGATGTAAGGTGGGATTGATTCCTTTTGTTGGTGGAGAAAGACTGTGGCGAACACAGCTCTTGCTATAGTAACTTCTTCAGCTGTTTTTACCCCATTGTGTACAAAAGCGTGTTAACAACTACCTTCCTGTAACAAAAAGGAAATATTTTGCTGCCACTTCTTTTCTCTTCCCTGTTAACTAGCTCAGTATTCTCCCTTCTGCTGGAAGTACGCTTGAAGCAAAATTTCCAGACTAGGCAGCATGTTGTTTGGGGATGGTGCAACCTAGTGGTTGTGGTTTCTGGACCAGCAGCATCGCCACTGGCATTACCTGGAAGTTTGTTAGAAACGCCTGTTCTTTGCAGCCACCTAAGACTACCGGAACCAGAAACCCTGTGGGTGGTGTGCAACCTATGTGAGCCCCTGGTATAAGCTATTTTAAAAAGATGAGAAAATTCCGTACTTATTGATGCATGCCTACTTCCAAAAACTCCTGTACAATCAGCTGTGCTCATTTAAGGTTCTCAAGTGCGTTTAAAATCACTTTGGGATTTTGTTAAAAGGCAGAATTCTTACCGAATAAGTTTGAGGTGGAGCCTGTGACTCTGTATTTCTAACAAGCTCCCAACTGCTGTGTGTTTTTCTTGTCCATGGATTAAATTTTGAGTAGGGAGGACATTGACTAGGATATTGACTATACTCATGCCCACATGGGGGAGTCCTCTATGACTTATCAAGATCAACTTTTGGTTTAGTATGCCTAAAGTCCTTGTGTTTTCCCTTATCCGTCACAGTATGAAGAAGGTATTTCTAGAATATAACGCTGTCTTGTCTAAAGGGACTCACCCTTGTTAAATGCTACAAGAGGGTATTGTTTGCCACAATCTGTCTCTGAGACCCTCTATGCTAAACAATAAGCATGATGTGGATTGCATTATTTTTTTTAATTGAGGAAACTCGTTCATTCATGGCATGATAAAGCTAGGGAGACAATTCTGAAGTTTGGTGTTTGTAGGCAAAATAATCTCAACCAAAGAGAAGTGGTTTACGAGTATTGGGAATCAGTCATTGCTCCATACTTACTGAGCCCCTGGCATGCGAAGCATTGCACTGGGCACTTAAGAAAAAAAATAAGAAAACCTAAATTCCTTAACCTTGGAGATGACAATCTACCTGAGGCAATAAAACCCATACATGTATAAGCTAATTATCAATATAGGGAACATTCTGTCAAATGGTAAAGAAGTGTGGTTGAACCTCAAAGACCAAAGGATAGCTATTGGCTGAGGAGGTTAAAAGTGGGGAATCTGAGCTCTGAGGGTGGGTGGAATTGGGATATTTAGAGGAGAATGAAAGAAGGGGATTCCATAAAACATAAGGTAGCATGGGCTAAAGTGTGGCTTCCAGGAGTGAATCTTTGGTGTACATGGGGACAGAGGAATAGCTTAGACCACAGAGTTTAGACTTCTTGTTTTGGGGACATTATGAAGGGGAGCTAGAGCCTGATTGGTAAGGATTTAACTGCCAGACTTCTGAGTTTTGCATTAAATTCCTTTTGTACCTAGGAGCTATTGAAGAAGGCTTTGGTGGGGGGCGGGGTGTGCATGAATGACCCAGTCATGAGGACTTAGAAAAAGTCATTAAGGAAATGTGCAGGAAGAATTGAAATGGCAAAGACTGGAGGCAGAAACATTTTGGATTTCATTGGGTGGCCTTGGCAGTAGGCCTGAGAGAACGCTGCAGGAAATATGAGGAAGAGATTTGGCAAAGGAGCAATCTAAGCCCAAAATACAACTGGATTAAAAAGTTAAGATAAATTCATATAAGTGGCAACTTGGGGCATTGGGACCCTATGTCTATCCTTTTGAGGTCCTCCTTTTGGCAAACAACCTTATCTCCCATGTAACCATCTTGAAGACACTGTGTAGACTAGGTGGGTTAAGTAATACTGCCTTTCTAAATGGTTTGAGATTTATAGCTTATTACACTCAAATTTATCTTGTGGGTTTTATATCTCCTTTTATGGTGCTCTGCCTTACTTTGTGTGTGCTATCAGGAGTATGTTTTTGCATACTGCCAGTTACAAATTCCCAAGATGTTAGGTTGTACCTTGAAAGCAATCATATTAAAATTTTAAATCTAGAAGGAACCTGAGGAGTGATCTAGTAGGACATGCGCATTCTCTCTTTCCTGGTCTTCTCTCTCTTGCACTTTAGAGACAGCAGAAGTCCTTTAGAACTTGAGGCAGAAGGAAATTGCCCTTGAAAATAATGACTACTATCACCAAGCCCTGTCCCTGATAAGATGCTTTACAAAGCCGTGTCTGATCTGATCACAGGTGCTTCAGGCTGGGGTGGGGGGTGTCTGTCTTGGTATGAGTAGAGCACTCTGAAGCAGAGTTTCAAAGAGTCTCCCTCCCTCCCTCTTCTACCCCAGGGGAAAACCAGTGCACTTGGATCTTCTGGCAGGAAATCTAGGTGGCTCTTTATTGACAATTAATGGCCATTTGCAGATTAGCTTTCCAAAAACCCCTGGAACCCTTATAAGGGTTTTGAGTCAGTGAAGAAAACACAGTGACTTACTACACCAAACACGCTAGTGTGAACTCTAAGTTTACGGCTGTGCATTTTAGCTCAGTCACATAGCAAAACGGGAGCTTTAACCAGCGGTGCCTCGTTTGTTTGTTTGTTTGTTAATGTGGGTGCAGTCTCAGTTATCAACCTCAGCTAGCCAAGGAGACTCAAGGGTATTTTCTCTATGGCTGCGATAGTGCCTTGAGAGGGTCCAGAACATTATGTAAAATCTTCGATACATGATGGGAGGCACTGATGATTGCCTGTTTCCTGTAGGTAAGTGTACGTTCATTCCATGACGTTTCTACTGTGTATCAACCAGGGAGAGGATGGAACTCTGGATACAAAGATGAGTCATGGAGTCTCTGCCTTCAAAGGCTCAGGGAAGATGGACAAAGGAACAGAGAAGATGTATATAGGAGGAAGCAAGACGAGGATTTGACCCCAAAGGGTCCTGGGGGCTGTGTAAAGGACTTCACCCTTCTCAGAAACTGAGACCCTCCTGCTTCCCTTTTCACTTCTTTATGCTGAAGTCACATCATTCTGGTACTGTGGTATTTTATTGCTCAAACATGTCCTCATCTCCAGTTTGGCTGACACTTCTGTCCTTGCGAAATCTGCCCAACGCCAAGCGAGGGAATCTGACGGTGGGCTGGACCAAGTGCCTGAGTCAATGCCTGAGCAGCACTCAGCTCTCACTAGCAAGGTCGGTAGGCTGCCTCGCTTCTCTCCTTGAAGCGTTCCAGAACCACACACCCGCGGGGTTTTTACAGCAGTTTGGCTTCTGTACTTCTGCCTTTCATCGCACCCCTTTGTTCCATTTCTTAGTTGGACAATGATCAACCCAGTATCCATTATAATGTGAAGCTGACAAACAGCTCACAGGGAAGGGCAGTGACCCCTCTTGATAAGGGACCCCCCCCCCCTTTTAAATGCTTCCAACAATTCCATTTGTTGTAGCCATCACGAAAGCTAGAAGGCAGTCCTTAGGTCCCTTCCTCATTACTACATCTGTTGTCTTTCTGCTTCCAGCTTTCACTGAACATAAAAATATATCCAATATATCCCCACTCCTTTCACCAATCACCAATTTAGTTAAAATGTTTTTGGGTCTTGATTCAGGTGTCCAGCACCTCCATTATTTCTCCCAGCTCATCAACTGGGAAATTTGACAAAGCTATTTCTATATCATTGTCCAAGTAATTAATGACCATATTGAACAGGACAAGGCCCAGTAACTATGATTGAGAAACTTCTCTTTCATGAATATAGACAAATATGTAAAAACATAGTATGCACTTATTTTGAACATTAGATTATAAATATTTTCAAATGAATAGGAAGTGAGGGAATAGCATAATGAACACCTACCCCTAGATTTTGTAATTATAAGGTCTTTCTAGATTTCTGTCAAAAATATAGATTTTTTTTTTTTTCTTGATTTGGATAAACCAGTTGTGAAAGATACTTGAGGGACTATTGGGACATTTGAATATGGCCTGGGAACTAAAGAACATTAAGGAATTGATGTTAAATTTGTTAGTTGTGATATTAACATCATGATTATATAGGAAAGGGCTTTGTTTTTCAGAGCTCTATAGTGAAGTATTTGAAGTATAAGTGTTTTGATGTCTGTAACTTTATTTACGATGCTTCAGATTGTCATGAGGAAGTCTGTGGGGAGAGAGTTGTATAGGGGATACCTAAAGAGAGAGTAATGGCTAATGGTCTGTTGTCATTCTGTATGGATGTACTTGTTTTGGGTCTGGAATATTTTGGTAAGTTCTTAATAACAAGCCAATTTTTAAAAAAAGATTTATTTTAGAAAGAGATTGTGTTGGTGGGGAGGTGGGACAGGCAGAAGAAGAGAGCGTCTTAAGCAGACTCTGCACTGAGCATGGAGCTCAATGGGGTCAATTTCACGACCCTGAGATCATAACCTGAGTTGAAACCAAGGGTTGGACACTTACCCGACTGTGAGGCCCGGGTGCCCCACAAGCTAATTTAAAAAAATTTTCCATATTATATGCAAACCAGAAACTCTTCTCCTGGTTCCTTTACCATCCCAGGGCCTCACACCATCCCATCTCCCCACCCCTAGTGTTACTGTAACTTAGAATAAAGTGTTTCTATATTTTGGTATAGACCTCTCAAAATGTGTACTTTGCTGTTGGCTCTATGCCAACAGACATGCCCCCAGAAAAAACCACTGTGTCAAATCTGCTACATCAAAATATTCAATAAAGGAAAAAGGCAACATGAATGGTGAATTAGGGGCCATAAAAAGTAATGGGATATTACCAAGGGAAGCATTAATAATATAACTTTACACACATTACTAGGATAATATTTAGACAGGTGTAATAGAACGAATTATTATATATCTGCAGTTATTTAAAAGTATATATGGTAATTGTTGAATTAAAGTAAGAAATTCCATTTAATAAAGAAGAACTGTGAAAATGAATATAAAACATCTCTTGGGAAATGTAACATGGATAATAAGACATTAGTACTAGGGAATATGATTATTATAGATAATACATTAGTTGTAGTATGGCTGTATTTATAACCATTAGAAATAAAAGTTTAAGTATTGGAGTTTTCTGGAGAGCTAGGGATGACAAAGGCAAAGTTTGTATTGCATGAATTCAATTAAATGGCATATAAAGTGGGCAACCAAGGTGATACACGGGTAAGATGAGCCAGAACTTTATTTTTGGCACCAGTTTCCATCCCTGTAAATCTGGTGGGATTTGTAAAACTTGATTTTGTTGCCAAAAGAGCCAATTAGGGATGTTAGATGTTAGAGGTAGTGTGTTGTTGGTGGTAGTTTTTTTTTTTTTTTTTTTTTACCTACACATTTTCGATGCTCTTCTTTGTAAACTACTAAAGTATATTACATTCATCCATTTACCTCATGCCCCCCAAGTTGAAGCTGTTTTATAGATGTTAACCTTTTCTGGACAACTTCAGTCTGTAATGTCAGCAATGACTGTTCCAGGGCCAATTAATGTGTGTAGCATCATTTGTGCTAACGCCAAATGGTCACTATGTTCTTGTTCTTCAGTCCTTCTATGGTATTCTTCTCGACTTGTTGGGTCTGCCTGGCTTTTATTAGTTTCTGTAAAATTGTGGTCCTGCCCACGAGAGCCTTTCCCTTCTCTCTCCAACCCTCCATTTCTTTCTCTCTCTCTCTCTCTCTCTCTCTCTCTTTTTCTTATTTATTTGACAGAGTGTGATCAAGCATGCATTCGAGCAGGGGGAGTGGCAGGCAGAGGGAGAGAGAGAAGCAGGCTCCCTGCTGAGTAGGGAGCCTGATGCGGGACTCAATCCCAGGACCCCAGGATCATGACCTGAGTTGAAGGCAGACATTTAACCCATTGAGCAAACCATCCAGGTGCCCCTCCCTCCAGTCTTCCATTTCTAAAATATGGGCATCACTGACCTAAACAAACACATACTTTTATCTGGCCCTTATATCAGAAAAATTACTAGAAAAATTCAACCTCTAGGATTTTGACTTCAAACTAGCTGTAGTCTACCAGCTATATCTGTGTTACTCTAGACATTTGTTTTAAAAAAGATTTTATTTATTCATCTGAGAGCGAGAGATCACAAGTAGGCAGAGAGGCAGGCAGAGAGAGAGGAGGAAGCAGGCTCCCTGCTGAGCAGAGAGCCCGATGTGGGGATCCATCCCAGGAGCCTGACATCATGACCTGTGCCGAAGGCAGAGGCTTAACCCATTGAGCCACTCAGGTACCCCACTCTAGACATTTTTGACAAACAGCTCATAGGAAAGGCCCACAAAAATTAATAGTTTCTTCCCACCCAAGGAAAACTCTGCCTCGTGTGTTTTTAAGTTAATTTTGTTTTATTTTGTTCTTAAAGATTTTATTTATGTATTTGACAGAGATCACAAGTAGACAAAGAGGCCCAGAGAGGGAGAAGGCTCCCTGCTGAGCAGAGAGCCCGATGTAGGGCTTGATCCCAGGACCCTGGGATCATGACCAGAGCAGAAGGCAGAGGCCCCAACCCACGGAGCCACCCAGGCGCCCCAATTTTGTTTTTTATTTAAAAAAATGACCTTGTTTTAAAAGTGAAATAGTGCTAAAAGTAACAAACAGTAGCCTCCCCTCTCCAAACCATCCCATCCTGTTCCTCAGCAGTAGTTTTAATGATATCTTTGGGTGTTCCTTTGAATTTCTAAATAATATCCTTCAAGTATACTTAGTATAAAGTATATATATCTCTGTTGACTTTCTAATATGCTAGATGAATCTGTTGACTTTTTTTTTTTAAAGATTTTTATTTATTTATTTGACAGAGATCACAAGTAGGCAAAGAGGCAGGCAGAGAGAGAGAAGGAGGCAGGCTCCCTGCTGAGCAGAGAGCCCAATGTGGGGCTCGATCCCAGGACCCCAAGACCATGACACGAGCCGAAGGCAGAGGCTTTAACTCACTGAACCACCCAGGCGCCCCTCTGTTGACGTTTTATTATGATAGATGAGGATGTAACTCTGTTACACTATTAATACCACACTTAGCTTTCCTCATCCCCCTAGCGTGTCTGTATCTGATTTTGGGTTATATGAATTAGCAGTCAGTTTTTATATTCTGAGATCTCCGTGTTACTGTTAGGTGAGTAGTCTGTTCTGCAAGAATATACTTGGGAGCCCTTGGGAGGCCATCCTTGCAGGTGCCTGTAACTTGCTCCCTTTTCCTTTTCTCTCTTTCTCTTTCCCTTCCTTCCTTGATGTATTTGTTTTAGAGAGTGAGTGCACGACCAAGTGAGAGTGCGGCGGGGAAGGGACAGAGGGAGAGGGGGAGGGAGAGGGAGAATCTCAAGCAGGCTCCACACTGAGCCCAGAGACCATTGTGGGCTCCATCTCCTGACCCTACAATCATGATCTGAGCTGAAATAGAGTTGCTCAACTGACTGAGACACCTAGGCACCTCTTTTCCTTTTTAAAGTCTGGGAGGGGTTACAACTGTTCTTCATTCTCCTAAGAAGCCCTAGGAAGGAATCTGGCTCCAGTTTTTGTCTCCTTTTTATAATTTGGTGATACTTAATGGTATTTTATTGTCCATTGTATGCAATTGGCAAACTTTGACCCTTGGATCCAGTTAACATTTTATTTAAAACACTTTTAAAAAAAGATTTTATTCTAGAGAGGGAGACAGCAAGAGAGCACACAAGTAGGGGGAGTAGAAGCGGTAGAGAGAGAATCTGAAACAGACTTCATGCTGAGGGCAGAGACCAACACGGATCCCGAAATCATGAGCTGAAATCAAGAGTCAGATGCCTCGGGGTGCCTGGGTGGCTTAGTGGGTTAAAGCCTTTGCCTTAGGCTCAGGTCATGATTCCGGGGTTCTGGGATCGAGCCCCACGTTGGGCTCTCTGCTCAGCAGGGAGCCTGCTTACCCCTCTCTCTCTGCCTGCCTCTCTGCCTACTTGTGATCTGTCTCTCAAATAAATAAATAAAATCTTAAAAAAAAAAAGTCAGATGCCTCACTGACTGAGCTGCCTAGGTGCCCCCAAAACATTTTTGGTCCTAGACCAGACATAACCTTTTGATGGTTGGAAGCCTATTCATATCTCTCCCTAGATTTTGAAAATTCCTGCGAGCAGGGATTTTGAATAGGGGATTTGGGAAGGGCAATTTAGGATTTGGATAGGCTGCAGTAGGGAGGGTATGTCTTTTATATTCTTGGTTTCTTGACTTTATCTGAAGCTCCTGAGCTCCTTGAATGGCACATAGTTACGCAGTCAAGGTCAACCTCTGACTGCTGCTCTTCCTGTACTGGTTAGTGAGGGGAGTGGAATGGTTGCATGAGGCGGAGCATGCTGGCTTTTGAAGCTTATGGGTGGATCTTGTATTCCCAAGGTTTCCTGCTGGCTTTCCTTCATGTCTGCTCTGTACCAGCCCCAAACAGGGACCCTTTCAGTACGACAAGACTACTTAAAAGAAGTATAAGACACAGGAGCTCAGTTTTCAGTCACAAGTGTCCTTGCACTGAAGATAGCAATTAGTCTAGGAAATACTGGGGTACCTGGATGGCTCAGTTGGTTGGGCAGCTGCTTTGGCTCAGGTCATGGCCCTGGACTCCCGGGGTCGAGCCCTGCATCAGGCTCCCAGCTCCACAGGGAGTCTGCTTCTCCCTCTGACCTTCTCCCCTCTCATGTTCTCTCGTACTCTCTCTCTCAAATAAATCTTTAAAAAAAAAAAAGGAAATACTGTAGAAGGATGAGTTGATTTGTTTCCTATCTCTTGAGAGTTTTCATTTCCAATGACTGAATTTACAAAAAATAAGTAACTTTAGCTGCCAGGAATTTTTCTTTGCATAAATTGAGCAGACTCTCTTGGTGTCACTTGTGGTTATGTAAGAATAGCACTGTGTTAGTGGTTGCTAAATATGTAATTACCCTGCTGGAGAGCAACAGTGTAGTTTCTTTGTGAAGGTTAGTTTTCATGAGTTAGGAGAATTATAAACAAAATTAACGGGGGGAATTAATTTTATTTCATGTAAGAGATTTCTTCACCCCTTAAGTTAGTGATTCTAAAAATCTGAATTGGAAAATTTAATAATAGACTAAGTAGATCTAAGCTTCTTTGGAAGTTAGACTTGTCAATTCTATTTTTGGTTTCTTAGGAAACAAGTTAAAAACAGCTTTTTAGGCCTTAATACATTTCTAATTACATTTCTTCTCTTTTTGAGAAGCTTGTTTTTCTTTAAAAAGGTGTTGAGTTCTTTGTACTAATAGGTTTTAAAAATTCATATTTCCTCCAACCATACTTTTAAAAAATACATGCGAAGGGATAACACAAAAGTCCTGTTTTAAGTAAGGCTTTTCACATTGATGTTGTTGAATATGATCATGTGCTTTTATTTGTGAACACATTTGTAGCAATTACAGTGATGGGCTGGGTTAAATTTCTTTCATCTCCTCAAATCCACGACACCCGACAGTGTTTATAACCCATGATGGTGAGTATGTGGAGACCAAGTCAGCTTCCTCTCCTGGCCTAGGAACAGTGAGCCGGAGTGGGGAGGGGGTGGGGAACCGCACTGCAGTCAGCCCTCAGCTCATCTGTCTGTAGTTGGTAGCTGGTGGACCTGGCACATTGCAAGGCTTACATACTACCTTGACTGATGTCCACTAAGTTGCTCACTTCATTTCCGAACACTTGGAGATGAAAAGTGGAAGGAAAAGGGTAATTTTCCGTTGAGCTGCTGTCTCTTTTGGGAGTGTGAATGGAGGGAAATGGTGCAAACTCTCAGCCTGTGACTCCGTGTCTTTGACATTGGCCAAGCAGTGGTCACTAATGGTTCTTCAGCTGCTCTCATCAAGTTCCAGGTAGATTGTTAATGTCCCTGACAATCTCTAGAGGCATGGCGAGTACATTCACTTTTCTATCACCTTCTCCCCATTGGCCGTGCATCTGCTCTGTTGGCCATCTTCTTGGTCCCCCAATACTGCAAGCTTGGAGGGTCCCCATCTTCACAAGGTTATCCCCTTGTTGTTCAGTGCTCCATTCAAGCACCCCTCCTCAGAGAGATTTGTGGGACACTCTATCTAAGTAGGCCTGGTGTCACTCTCTGTCACCCTAGCCTTATTTTCACCACAGCACTACTGCCATTGGGTATTTTGTGTTTTTCTCTATCTCCTTCCAGAATCTTAGCTCCATGAGAATTGAGTCTGTACTTGGGCTGGGTCAATAGTATATCCCCATCATCAAGGGAAGGGATTCAGCCTTTTTTTTTTTTTTTTTTCCTGTGAAGAACCAGATAACACGTATTTAAGGCTTCATGGGCCAAATAGTCTCTGTCACAACCACTCAGCTTTTTTCTCATAGCTCAAAAGCAGCCATACATGATAGGTAAACAAATGAATGAAGTTGTATTCTGATAAAGCTTTATGGACAGTGAAATCTGAATTTCATGTAATTTTTATGTGTCATGATTATTAGTCTTTTTTCTTAACCTTTTTTAAAAGTTTATTTATTTATTTATTTGACAGAGATCACAAGTAGGCAGAGAGGCAGGCAGAGGGAAGGGGAAGCAGGGTCCCTGCTGAGCAGAAAGCCTGATGTGGGGCTCAATCCCAGGACCCTGGGATCATGACCTGAGCTGAAGGGAGAGGCCTTAACCCACTGAGCCACCCAGGTGCCCCTTAACCTTTTTTTTATTGGGATAGCTTTATGTACTTATTTTTTAATATCTGCTCTAATAAAATAGTCTTGGTTTCCAATACAATACATATTTTTAAATTCTAGTATAGTTAACATATGCTGTTATATTAGTTTCTGATGTACAATATAGTTATTCAACAATTCTGTACATTCCTCCGTTCCCATCATGAAAGGTATACTCTTAATCCCCATCACCTATTTCATCCAGTTCCCCTCTCACCTCCCCTCAGGAATGATCATTTTGTTCTTTGTTGTCAAGAGTCTGTTTATTGGCTTATCTCTTTTTTTCCCCCTTTGTTCATTTGCTTGATTTCTTAAATTCCACATAGAAGTCAAATCACATAATATTTGTCTTTCTCTGATAGCATTAGATCCATCCTTGTTGTTGGAAATGGCAAGATTTTATTCTTTTATATGCCTGAGTAATAGTCTGTTATAAATGTGTGTGTGTGTCATATCACCTCTTTGTTCATCTATCAATGGGTGCTTGGGCTGCTTTCATAAATTGGCTATTGTAAATAATGCTGTAGCCTTAACCTTTTTAATTTGTGAAAACCATTCTTGCTTGTGGGCTAGATACAAACAGATGGCAGGTCAGATCTTGTCCTCAAGCTGTAGTTTCCTGACTCCTGATGAAAAACATTGATTAGCCAACACTTATTACAATTTCTTATAATGAATGCATTAATAAAGTAGAATGAAAGGGAGGAATTTTTACATGAAGAAATCAATATATGTACTCCAAAAAATAGAATGTGAAAATATTCTTGTAAATTAATTCTGAATAAATACATAGTTCTAGAAGGATAAGAGTAATATCCACTCTTTCAATGTCCCGGATTTGGCCTGGCTAACAGAATACATGTTGTGAATTGTCTTAGTCAGTTTAGACATGCATACCTCTTGTGTTCTTTCTGGTGAATAATGATAGCTATCAGAGGGCTGGTATGGTTAGTTATTCTCACAGACTTGCTGTCAGTAATAGTAACAGCAGGTTTTGGGCAAAATTCAGGCACACATACAGGTTTTTATTGAGCATTCATTAGCAAGTAGCCCAAAGCAGTTCATTCAAACTGTCTATAAACCCAGTGGAGTTTCAGTGCCCTGTTCTTGTAAGTGCTTTGACTTTAGCTCATATGCAAAGTTTATTAAAGATGGACATTACATTCTCAGGGGAAGAAAAAAAAATCATGCCGTCACTACTCCTCTGAAACTAATAGTTCATATGGGACCAGTTACAGAATCAAACCCTTCCTGTCGTCCTTAATAGTGCATGCTATAAGTCACTGTTTTACACTGTATTTGTGCAAAGATAGAGGAGTATTTCTAAGTCATTTGACCTAATCCACATACTTGGAATACCTTTAATTTCACCAATGATAATTCATTTCGAACATTTGTTGTGCCAATGAACAAGTCACCATTTCACCAGTAAAAACTTGTTTTTGATAAAAGAGCAGCTCGGTAGCAAAGTGTCAGTCATTGGTGTGAACAGACGAAGGATTTGTAGAAGCTGCCTCAGGAATGTTGTCTTTTTTCTAACGTCAACTGACCACTCTGGACTATGATTCTTGATAGCAAGTTACCTGACCAGCCCCAGCGTTTGAAGTTAGATCCACTAGCATCTACTCACTGTCACACTGATGGTACCGAAGTGGTAACAGACTTTGTAACAACAGCCCGTGCCCTCAGTCCTTACTCCTCAAACAAAATGTGTAGCTAAGGGCACCAACCTTCTTTTCTGTACCTCTGCATCTCAGTGAGGAGTGTAAGAAATATAAGGGAAGGGGAAGAGAAATACTTGTTGTTGTTAGTTTTGTAGGCATATGTAGGGACCACACAAGAGCAGCTCTCCAGTGGTGCTAGCCCTGGGGTGCTTCACCCTCTCTCCGTGGTTTCTTCTATCCCTGCTCAGTCCTTCGTAAGCAGTCACTTAGTGTGGTCATCCGTTTGAGTGTGCCATCTCTTCTTTGGAAGGGCCAGGACTGATGCAAAGATGAATGAAAAGCATTCCCCACTTCTTAAATATTCTTCTGAAATAGGATTTTTATTGGCCACGTGAAATTCTGTCACATAGCCTTCCCAGTGTTTCCCGAACTAGTTCTCTATTTTTGAAGTGTATACACAGTGTTATACTGATTTTTATCATGATACGTCAAAGCATTTATGGTACCATGAAAAACTCCCAATAAACACATTTTTAAATGTTTATTCTGTTAGGAACAAAGTATAAAGCTTGAGTTGCTTATTGAATAGTGACAAGAGATTTGCTCTCAACCATCTGGTTTGTTTAGTGTTTATGATGACAAAGAAGTGTATTTTCAAGATAGTTGGCTGGCTGTACTCTGTCCTCTATAGAATAAAGCAAGGCTGTGGCCCAGACCTAGAGCTTCAAGTTCTTTAATTCTGGGCTCTCAGAACAGTTGAAATGACTGGTGGAAGTAACAGTTTTACTTGAATCTGAGATTTTTTTTTTTGTTTTCTGGACCAGCCTTTGTTTGGGTGTTGGATAATGGACTAGGTGACCTTTTTATTTTCCTGTGTGCTCATAATTCTAGAAAAAATAAAAAGCATTTAGTGGAAAACTTTTGAGAACATAGTTTGGTCGCCTAGCTTGTGTTAGGAATAGTGCCATATTTGAAAACATTAAGAGTGGGGTTTTAATCAAGGAGTAGAAGACAAAGGAATAATGGGCTCTTAAATTCTGGGCCACTAGTTCTCTACCTTACTAGCTTACCCTGTGTATGTTCTCTTGACTTCGGTTAATTTTCCCCTAGTTTTACAAAATCCCTTGAGCCTGTTCATTCATTCACTCATTCATTCAGTGCATTCAAAAAATACTCACTGAGCACCTACCATGTTGTAGGGACCAGGTTATGACTGTGAACAAGCTCGCTAAATTATCTACTTGTAGATGTACCTGACATCTCTCAAGGGAGTTGGATAATTAATAAGTATACAAATAAGATATTCATGAATAATGACAAGAAGGGGATACATAGGATGATGGAGAGTAAATGAGGTAGGGCACTTTACGTTGGATGGTCAGGGGTAAGGCCAAACTCATTTTGTCACAGAAATTAACACCCTAGAATAGAATGATGTAGTCAAGTGGGGACTTGGCTTCAGGACCTTTGGCAAATTGCTCAGCCTCTCAGAATACCTTGACAGCCTGAAGATAATGATTCCTACAGTAGTTATAGAATTAAAAAAATCCTGACACTGTAAGCATTATTTTCTGTCAGGTCACAAATAAATATTAGGTTTCTTGTTAAAGCTCTTAAAATTATATATAATCTGAATTCTAGAATACTCATTTTCCAATGGTCTAACTTCAGAAAACTCTTCTGTACATCTTTGAATCAATTTAACACATCAGATATTTACTGAGCACTTATTGTGCACCTGTCCGTGGTGATCCATTATGGCAAATGAAAGAGTCACCATCCCTGCCTTGTCAGAGTTCGTCTGATAGTCTTATTTGTGACTGACAAAACTGTTTCTGAGCACTGGTTCTCGTGACGAGTAGTGACAGTGCTTCATCCCACTGGTAGGCACATTTTACATTCAAATTTTGTTGTGGTTGTGAAATGAAATAAACATGTACAAAAACTACATAAAACATGGGCTATAAATCTTACAGTCTGATGAGCCCTCTCTTACAAAATGCTTATTTCTGTGCCAATCATAAATCTCTGTTCCTTCACTAAGAAGAATAAAAGAAACAGAAAAATAGAAGAGAGCATTTATGACCACCATTGGCTGCATTGACAGCCTTGCTTCTGGATTTGGGCTTGGAGCAAAAAAACTGGGGTGCAGTCCTGCAAAGTTACAAAATGGGCAGTGACTCTGAATTTTGAGCAGTTTATCCAACTGGGTGTTGTGGGAGGTCTTTTGTGTATTTCTTTGTTTGTTTTGGATTATCATTTGTGTGTAGTGGTGTCCACATTAGTACAAACCCATATTCCCCAAAACTTGTCAGGGAGAACTGGACAACTACTTCTGGAAGGATCTCCTATGGAAAGGACAAAAAATATATTAAACCAACATCAAAGTGATATTTAATGGTGAAATACTAAAGGCAAATCCAATTCAAGGTATGAACAAGACAGGGATATCTGCTCTTACCACCGCTGAATCCTGATTTGAGAATTTAAGGTAATACAATGAAAATGAAAGATATAACAAATTTGTGAGGCAGGAGATAGGATTATCACTATTTGTCTTTTATATCATTGCTTACCTAGAGAATCCACAAGAACCAACAGAAAAATTACTGGAATTAATAAGAGTTCATTAAGAGGGAAGATTCAGGGGCACTTGGGTGGCTCAGTCCATTAAGCATCTGGTTTTGGCCCAGGTCATGATCTTGGGGTCCTGGGACCGAGCCCCATACAGGGGGGAGTCTGGTCCCAAGCAGATAGAATCTGCATCTCCATCTCTCTCTGCCCCTATCCCAGCTCGCGTGCTCCCTCTGTGTCTCTCCCTCTGTGTCTCTCCCTCTGTGTCTCTCCCTCTGTGTCTCTCCCTCTGTGTCTCTCCCTCTGTGTCTCTCCCTCTGTGTCTCTCCCTCTGTGTCTCTCCCTCTGTGTCTCTCCCTCTCTCTCTCAAAAAAAAAAAAGAGGGAAGATATAAAATGAATTTATGAAATTAAGTACCTACCTTATATTTCAGTGTAATTTTAATTTTGTTAACTGCCAGCATTTTATCTTTAGAGAATTGCCCCTGATCCACTCCATGTGACCCTTGCCCAGTCCCAGATACAGGGAAGGGTATGGGATGTTGCTGGGCTTGTCATGATAACCACATTCTCTTGGTACCACGATACATCTCGGGGGTGAGCATAGGCCCTAAGCAGGACTAATAAGAAATGCTGAAGGAGCCCACGTTCTACTAGGACTACAGAGAAAGGAGCTGATGGGATTGTCAGCAGCCATCCCACCCTAGCAACATCATTTGATCCCTGGATCCAGCTGTAGTTACAGGCCACATAAAAACTTCAGACCAGGTCCTTCCCTAATTGTTGCAGGGTCTGGGTGAGAGGAAAAACAAAGGCCCAACAACCATGTGTTTCTATGTTGAATTTTAAATTAAGCCATTAAATAAAATGTTTTATCTCCCTACTTTGATAAACCTTCTAGTACAACAGAATTAAACATGCAAATCAGAATTGTAGAACAGTGCTGTCTATAAGACAGTAAATTGGCAAAATAAAAAAAATGTTTGCATTAAATAATTATCTTGCAAACCTGGGTGTGCTTATCAGGGGTCAGAAATTTAGGATGAGTACTAATATAAAATAACATGAGTCATAATTCTACAAAATATATTTCCCTTACATTTTAGCAAAATCACTAATATTATGATCAGTAATTTTTGTTCTACCTACAATAATCTAAAATATTAAAAAATGCAATTATATTAAAAATGTACCCAATTGAATATTTCATTAAAATGTATATTAAAGTACATTTGAAAGATTAAATGTTCTAATACACATATTTTAAATTATTAGAGAGACAGAGACAGAAGCACAAGTTGGGGGAGTGGAGAGGGAGAAGCAGATTCCCAGCTGAGCAGGGAACCCCATGTGGGACTTGATTCCAGGACCCTGAAATCATGACCTGAGCTGAAGTCAGATGCTTAACCATCTGAGCCACCCAGGCATCCCTTTAATATATTTTCCAAAAATGTTATTTATTCCCTAAAATATTTAGAATTATCTAAAATTTAAGTCACTTAAATAAATGAAGATTTAACATTCAAATCTGTTGAAATTTAACCCTATTTTCAGGAAAATAAAACTATTCTCAATTAGGAGCAGGGTCTGTCTCAAAAGTCAGTTGTAGAGTATTTAGAAAAAGTTGCTTTTTAATTTTGAGGACACAGGGCAAGAAGTGGCGAGAAATATTTCCCAGGAGCCTGAATAGTGTTAGTCACAAGAGTGGCTGTTCAGCATTACAGGTTGCGTTTGTCACCTCTTAGTGTCACTTCCTGAGTAACAGAGGAACTCGTGCACTGTTTAATAAATGTATTTATTAGTGTCCTTTCTGGTGAGGGGCCTGTAGAGTGGGAGGCCAGGGCAGGAGCCCTCTTGCTTGTGTCGAAGGGTAGTATTCTCTAAGACTCGGCAGTGACATAAACCAGCAAACTTTCATACAACTATATAGAAAATATAATGAAATAAGATACCATTCATAGTAGAACCTTAAATAAAAATTATCTGGAATTAGGTAGATTATGAAATACATGTACAGTGTGTATATGAAGAAAACCACAAGCTCTTACTAAAATACATGTTGGAAAAGCAGAAAATTTGAATAAATGGGAAGAGGTGCTATGTCTTTGGATAAAAAGTCTCAAAATTATAAAGATGCCAGTGCATTTAAAATTAATGCATTTAAACAGTTCTTTTTTTTTTTTTTTTTAAAGATTTTATTTATTTATTTGACAGAGGATCACAAGTAGGCAGAGAGACAGGCAGAAAAAGAAAAGGGAAAGCAGGTTCCCTGCTGAGCAGAGAATCCAATGCAAGACTCAATCTAAGGACCCTGGGATCACAACCTGAGCCAAAGGCAGAGACTTAACCCACTGAGCCATCCAGGCACCTATGCATTTAAGCAGTTCTAATCGTAGTGAAATTTGTGACTGTCTCTTCAATACAGATTCCTTGCCAGGTTTGTGGGTACCCCTCATTAATCCAAGCAAATAATTTTAATCCTGTTTTTCTTAGTTGTAATTGATTAAAAAAAAAAAACAAAACTGGTGGGATGACATGATTCAGGCCTAATTGCATAGAGTGAACAATTGCTGGTGTCTCCTAGTCTTCAGCTGGCTGTCAGTGAGGACGCAATGGTCCAGGTTGCTTCTGGCAGCCATCCTGCAGCCACGAGGAGATGTAGCTTTAAGAGGAACTTGACCTAATGGGTAGCAGAGCTGGAGGCTGACACATGGGTTATTAATGACACGGAGGGGCCGTTGTTTCAAGGAATACCGAAATTTGATCTGCCTTTGGATTCATAGTTATGAATGCCAATCAATTCCTTTATTGTTTTAACATCTTTGAATTGGGCTTTTAGGGTTTTGCGTCCTAGAGCATCTTAACTAGTATAGTCATCATTATCTCCCACAAATGTTTTTTTAATGAAATGAGAAAATGCTTTTCAAACTTATGTGGAGGAATGAAAAATTTAAAATCTTACAGTAATCTTAACAGTGCAATACTAATCCAAATACATTAGTCAGGCCAGTGAAAGAGAATAGGAAGTTCGGAAACAGACCCCAATGAATGCACTTCCTATATGATGAAAATGGATTTTTTAAAAAAGATTTTATTTATTTATTTGACAGACAGAGATTACAAGTATGCAAGAGAGGCAGGCAGGGGGAGAGAGGAGGAAGCAGGCTCTCTGCGGAGCAGAGAGCCCGATGTGGGGCTTGATCCCAGGACCCTGGGATCATGACCTGAGCCAAAAGCAGAGGCTTTAACCCACTGAGCCACCCAGGTGCCCCGAAAATGGATTATTTAATAAGCAATGCCAAGACCATGGGTAACTATTAAGAAGAATGTTAGGGAGCACCTGGGTGGCTCAGTGGGTTAAGGCCTCTGCCTTCAGCTCAGGTCATGATCTCAGGGTCCTGGGATCGAGCCCCACATCAGACTCTCTGCTCAGCAGGGAGCCTGCTTCCCCCTCTCTCTCTGCCTGCCTCTCTGCCTACTTGTGATCTCTGTCTGTCACATAAATAAATTAAAAAAAAAAAATGTTAGTTTCTTTCCTCCTACTGGGTAAATCCTATCAAGATTAAGAGTTGAGTATAAAAGATTAAACCATAGAAGAACTGGAAGGATATACAGATACCAAATCTCTACATTGGAGTTAGTGAGGGCCTTATAAACTGAAAGGCAAATAAAATGTAAAGGATACATAAGGTAAACCTGAAGTGTTTAGAACTTTATATGCCAAGGGACACCATAAACAAAATTTATGGGCAAAAGAAAATTGTTAAAATACAGTTAAATGAGGTATGTTGTGAGTAGAAAATAAATATGAGAACATGGGACGCTTGGGTGGCTCAGTTGGTTAAGTAGCTGCCTTCGGCTCAGGTCATGATCCCAGTGTCCTGGGATCGAGTCCCGCATAGGGCTCCTTGCTGGGCGGGGAGCCTGCTTCTCCCTCTGCCTCTGCCTGCCACTCTGTCTGCCTGTGCTCGCTTGCGCTCTCTCTCTCTGACAAATAAATTAAAAAAAATTTTTTTAAAAATATGAGAACAAAACAGTGCCTGAAAAAATTCTAAGGGGAAAAAAAATGGCCAGATAGTTCACAAAAAAGAAATTTTGATCAGCAAATATATGCAAAAGGTTTAATATCCCTAGTAGTTAAGGAAATTCAATTTAGAGAGACCTTTCCCACCATCAAACTGGCAAAGATTAAAAAGAATACTATCAGAATATCTGAATGAACATGTATACATATATATATAAAAATAGGGTAGCCAGCAATTCTTTCTTTGGAAATAACTTCTTTCCTTATTCTGGAAGTCTGTCCTTCCTCTTACAATGTCAAAATATCCTTTCTTTAATTAAATGCTTTTGATAGTAGATCATAGTTTTTTTTTAAGATTTTATCTATTTATTTGACAGACAGAGATTACAAGTAGGCAAGAGAGGCAGGCAGGGAGAGAGAGGAGGAAGCAGGCTCTCCGAGGAGCAGAGAGCCCGATGCGGGGGTCGATCCCAGGACCCTGGGATCATGACCTGAACCGAAGGCAGCTGCTTAACCCACTGAGCCACCCAGGCGCCCAGTAGATAATAGTTTTAAATGTTTTCCTAGTATCCTTATTTTTATTACTCTAATTAATATAATACTATTTTTTTAAAAGACTTTAAAAATGTATTTGACAGAGCCACAGCGAGAGAAGGAACACAAGCTTGGGGAGTGGGAGAGGGAGAAGTAGGCTCCCTGGCGAGCAGGGAGTGCAATGTGGGGTTCAATCCCAGGACTCTGGGATCATGGCCTGAGCTGAAGGCAGATGCTTAACTACT
Organism: Mellivora capensis; assembly: GCA_004024625.1. Classification (NCBI taxonomy): domain Eukaryota; kingdom Metazoa; phylum Chordata; class Mammalia; order Carnivora; family Mustelidae; genus Mellivora; species Mellivora capensis. Next base: position 1,780 of record PISX010025538.1, on the reverse strand, counting down.
GAGCCACCCTGGCGCCCCTAAAATGCTATGATCCCTATTTTTAAATTTCTTACAAATTTGAAGAATGAAATGTTGTCAACATTATGGTACTTCTCAAAATTGAAAAAACAAACAAAAACCCAAAACCAACTGGTCTGTGAAATCCAGAATTCTAAGCACTGTTCAATATACAAACACTCATAACATTCAATTTCATAGATGTAAGGTTCTGACTCCAGCAAAAACCTGGGAAGTTGTGTTGTTACTAGACTTTGGTGCTGCTTAATTAGTTAGATTTTGCCTTTTACAAAAAATGAAAGATTGGAATATTTTTAAAATAGGAGAAAGCTGGTTTTCAATTAGTAGTCCTTATTTTAAAGAATATTACAGATGTGAATTAAACATGACAACAGCGCTGATCACTGCTGTTTGTGTAACCGACATTTGGTTGGAAGTTGAGGGCTTGTTTTTTTTTTTTTTTTTTTTAAAAGATTTTATTTATTTATTTGAGAGAGAGGCAGTGAGAGAGCATGAGCGAGGAGAAAGTCAGAGGGAGAAGCAGACTCCCCGTGGAGCTGGGAGCCTGATGCGGGACTCGATCCAGGGTCTCCCGGATCATGACCTGAGCCGAAGGCAGTCGTCCAACCAACTGAGCCACCCAGGCGTCCCTGAGGGCTTGTTTTAAGACCTATTGAGGTCTTTGCTAACTTTGGAAGGAGGAATAGATGTCTGTATTCCTTGTTTATCAAGGTGTACTTTTAAGTTTTATTATAACAATATAGAAATGACAGGTAGTTTGCTGAACGTTTATGTATTTGTTGTCACATGAATATATTATCTCATTTAATTTTTGGATTAGTTCTGTAAGACTAATTACTAACAAACTTTGTTAACTGTTGAGGAAAGGGAAGTTTAGGGAAGGTGAAGGAACTTGTTGAACCTGATGCCATTTTTAGATGGTAGGACTGGAAAGAGCCCCCACCAGGGGACTCCACAATGAGTTTGAATCATTAACTTAGTTCCTGAAAACTGGCACACTCAGGATAAGTGCTCAAAGGTAAAATACATCAAAGTAAATGAAACTTTGTTTTCTGGAAGGTATGTTCTTGTTTTGCTCAAGAGTCCAGTTTTTCATTTAATGATAATGTGAATTATATAATTTATAATATACATAATTAATTATATATAATTATACTACCATAAAGATTAAGCTCATATATTTTAGTGTATAATATAGGCTGAATGTAACCTGGAATGATCGACAACTATTATTATACAAATAGCAGCACATTCTGCTAGAACAATGGCAGCAATTTATGTTTTGTAATTGTTACTGTCTTTCTATCTGCAAGTGATACTCATAGATTAGAAAATATTTGACATTATGAATTTGCAGAATATAGAAACGTTCCCATTTATAATTCAGTTAAAGTTTACTTTAAAATTACAGAGTAAAGGGTGCGTGGGTGGCTCAGTTGGTTAAGCAACCAACTTTCGGTATCTGCCCAGGTCTGGATCTCAGGGTTGTGAGATCAAGACCCACATAGGGTTAGGGTTAGAGTCTCTCTTCTGCCCCCCTCCCAATAAAATAAAATAAAATAAAATAAGATTACAGAGTAAAATATTTCTTTGTTTTGCTTTTATTTGTACTGTGTTCACAAAGAGGGCGCCTGGGTTGCTCAGTCAGTTAGGGGTTGCACTCTTCATTTCAGCTCAGGTCCTGAGCTCAGGGTCATGAGATTGAACCCTGCCTCGGCCTCAGTGCTGCTGGGTGTGGAGCCTGCTTAAGATTCTCCCTCCA
>PISX010025537.1:0-25994 GCA_004024625.1 Mellivora capensis | reverse complement strand
ATTTATGTTGTTTTAAGATTTTCACTTTTATAAATGAGAGGAGATAAATATCTCTGCACACAAAGTCTTTTGCGTGGTTAGGGTTATTTCCCAGAAGTGCAGGTACAAGGTCAAAGCAGAGAACGTGTACTTGGCTCTGGATCCTATCACTCGGTGGTTTTCCAAATTGGTCCACTTCCTGTCAGTAGCCAGAAACTTCCTGCCTGGGCTTGGATGTTCTTCTCCTTTGGGGGCTGGTTGGGTCCCAGGAAGCTCTATTTTTACCAACCCTCCTGGTAATTCTAATGCTGGCCAATTGTGGGTATGCTTGACCTATCCAGTGTCTTCCTTCTCCAAGAGAACATTTTGGATTTTACATGAGTTAACTCTTTGCCACTAGAACAACAAATCCATGAGAGTACCTCCAATTAAAGAGAAGAGGTTGCAAACACTAATTCATTCAACAAATTCAATAAATGCCTATGGATGCTGACCTCGGTGCTGGACATGCAGGGGTGTACAAGACTATATTCCCACTCCCACTGGGGCCACGTTAGGGTGTGACTTGGCAAATAGTATGCAAGAAAAGAAATTATGGAAGAAGGTGATTTCAGAGAGCGAAATATGCTGTGGACATACCAAAATTAATAATGTGATGGACAGCAGTGTGGGGACAGGGGGACATGCTCCTTATACAGTGGTCAGAGGTGATACTCTGTGAAAAGAATGACGTGCAGATCAGCTAGGAAGCATTCCATGCAGGAAAAACTGCAAGCTTGAAATGTCAGAGCAACAGAAGAGAAAGGCCAGCTTTTCTGTAGCTAGGAGAGTAAGGGAAGGGAGGCTGGGTCAGCTGGTGCAGGCCATGTAGGTCTTGGTAAAGAGTGATGGTGCTTGCAGTCAGGACACCCAGGTGTGATGGAAGCAAAGGAATGATGCACCAAGATGTTAAAAGGTCCCTCCAACCCCTGGTGGCAGGAGGGAGTCGATGGGGCAAGCAGCGATTAGGAGCTTATCCAAAAAGCTCCTGAAATCCAGGCAGGAGTTGCTGGTCCTTCATCCTAGCATACCGGGACTTGGAATGCAGAGAAGTAGAGATCCCAGCTGGATTGGGAGTTGGGGGGATTGGGGCGCTCCATGAGAGACCTAGTATCTCATGGAGTTTGAGCTAAGAGCAGACATTACAGGAAATCCCCAGGATGAGCAGACTGAAGCAGAAGGTCTTAGGTATAGTTCCAGACCCCCAATTACCCAGCCAGGTGACCTTGAACAAGTCACTTTATGGCTCCTGGCCTCACCTCACTTTCTAGGGTTGAAATAAACACACAAAATCACTTCTATTTCTAACATTTTCCTATCGATTTTTTGATGTAATGTTCTCTACATTACATCTTGCTTTTGCTTCAGCTAGGGTTTGCTGAGCGCCTACTGTATACCAACATTGTAGTCGGGGTCGATGGAACAGTCCGACACTCAGTGTCTTCTGTAGAGCTGACATGCTGGGAGAGGCAGGTGCTGGTGACAAATACTTGTGCAAGGAACTGTGTAACAGCTATTGTGGTAAGAACTAGAGAGAGTGACAGGCGACATAGCTTGACTGGAGGTAATGGAAAGGCTTCCCTAAGGAAGGGGCATTCCACTGAGGTATTTGGTGCCGGTGCAGTCTATGGAAGGCAAATCAAAACCCTCCTAGGCCGTGTTCTGTGAACCTGGACTCTGAAAGCCCTGGTCATCTTTATAGTCAGTGCTTATGAGACAAATGACCCCAGCCCAGGCCTGGCCCAAGGGCCACATGGCTCTGGGGACATTCTGTCTTGAGGTCAGCTAGTTCTAGATTGGCAAAGTCGAACATTTTTCCTAGAATCGAACATCATCAGGGGCATAGTCTATGGCCCAATAAGATACCCCCGAGTTAAGAAGGCATCTGGGGACATACCACGCACCTCGTTCTCTTTCTCTGCCTCCACCTAGGGTTCCTGGAGGGAAAGCCAGTGGCTGAGACTCCTGGGGCTGGATTTGGACCATCCATTTGGAAATGGGCATCCTTCCCATTTCCAGTTTCGAGGATTATGTCGGGAATGAGTCTCTTCAGTAAGAGACAGAGGAAAGCATTTCAAGTTGCTCTGATGATTTTTGGAAGTGATTACTCCCCTTTCTCCATCCAACACTCCCCGCCAACTCAAAAGTTACACAAAGACACGGAAACAAGGTCTTTACTGGGGGAGGATCTTGGGGCTAATGTCCCGTGTGCCTTGGTAGCAGGAGCCAGAAATTGACCACACTGCTTTCTTTGTCTTTGGAGGATTCTATAAAAACTCTCTCTCTGGATGGGATCACCCACTGGCTGGGCCCAAGGTGTTAAAATCCCAGCAACATGGCAGCAGAAGAAGAAACCTTTTGATGGGGGCCGAAACAGGACAGCTAGGTATCTGTCTCCAGCGCCTGCCCCCAGTGAATCAAGAAAACGTCACACAGCTCACATGAAGATGAAGGTGCCACGTTCTCCAAGGGATTCTCTCTAATCAGGAATGCTGAAGTCATTTCTAAAAATCCATCATTATGAGATATTTCCCTGACTCCGAATAAGAGCCCAGGGCCCCACATCCTGCCCTCACCCCCAACAGGGCAGTGTGATGCAATGGTCCAGTGAACAGATTGTGAGGCTAGAGTCCTTGGGTTCAAAATTTAAACCTTGTGACTTTAGGCAAATCATCCTGTAAGCATAACTGTCCACATCTTTGTATAGAACTGATGAAAACACACAGATCATGGGTCATTTTTAAAAATTTGAGATATAATTGACAGAAAACATTATGTTAGTTTCAGGTGTACCTATCATTAGCTTTCAAATTAAAAAAAAGTGAGGTAACGGGCATAGCACAGGGTCTGAGCTCAGTCATGATATCACAGTGTAACCATGACAGTGTCCCCTGGAATCTCTGTTTCTGGTTGTCACTGCTGCCCACTGGGGGGCTGGCCTCATCACGAGCTACTGAGTACCTAGAAAGAACGAATGGATGGGAAGCAGGAGGTCTGTTGCCCCTTTTCTCTGTGACCTTGGCCAAGTCATTACATCTGAAGATTCAGAGCCTGCAAATGAAAGAGTTCAATAAAACGGACTCTAGGATCCTAATTAGCACTTTAGCATTTTGGGGGGAAGGCTCGTATTCGTCACTAGAAAGATGGTAAAAGCTCCAAATTACTGGCATGCTTCTCAGGGCTTCCTTTTCCCTTCCAGCACCTTCACACCACAGCCCCCACCACCCCAGGCTTTTCCCTGGGGCTTCCCTGGGACTCATGGCAGGGCTCTACCTACTGAACACCAGCTTTATGAGCCACTCTGGAGACACTCCTCCTGGCTTTCTTTCTTTGCAGATGAAACCAAGGTTCAGTGATGGGAAGGGCTCTCCCCGGCGTCACACAGCTGTGGGTCCCAGAGCCCAGAACCTTCTTTCTCTTACTGTTTGCCCCACCCACTGCTTCTTCTACGTGATAAGGAGTAGAGCACAAGATAGGAGGGACACTTAGCTGGAATCGAACGACCTGAACAAAGGTAGTTGCCCCTTTGGCCTCCAGTGAGGCCAAAACACAAAAATTGGGAGACCCATCTAGCTTCCAGTTCTAGCCCATGCCGGCTGTGTGTTTTGAGCAAACTACGTAATCGCTCTGTGCAGTTTCTCCACCTCAACCCCAGCCACCCAGAAAGCTGGACTTCTGTCCTCCTTACCGATCATTATACAAAAGGGCCTTAGGGAGATAAAGCCTTGTTTTCAACATGAAGCCACTAGGGGGGAATGGTTCAGCCCCCGACTTCTATGGAGGGAATCTGTTTGAAGCTTTATGCCCAGTTCCCAGAGTTCTGTGCTCAGCTTTGGTGTTTTCTCTTCCAGTGAGTGAACAAAGCCCACTTAGAAACCCCATCCTACCCACTAGCCCCCGGGGTCTAGGTCCAACACCTGGATTTGTGCAGCCCAGAGACGAAAGTGCCTGCTGCCAGATTCAATGGGACCATTATGCTTGGCTAATTCCAGAGCAGAACACTGTGTCTTTGAGGGCCTGGCGGCAACTGGTCCTACCTGTTTAGAGTCAGAACGTTCTGTTTGCTGGAGGGATGAAGGGAGAGCAACACACACCACATCTCATCATCGTAAATGCCAGTTCAAGTTAATTATTACCACGTACAGTACTACTGTAGTCAAACTCTGCACGCACCAAGTGCCCTTCCCATGGAGGCCAGCGGGCAGCACATAAGGGGGTCATTGTGTGCACTGGGCGAGGGAGGGAGAGAGGGAGAGGTGCCTACGGGATGCCAAGTGTGGTCTCATAGCTCATACACTCCGGAGGGGGGAGGCTGGGATACTGTGCCATGTTTTCTCATTTTCCAAGACAATCTATTTACATTCACTATTGACTTTGGGGTACTGTTACTGAAGGTGGAATTTGTGTCATTCGATAAAATACCCTATCAGCCTAACCTGACACTACAGAACATCAACCAGATCCCGCACAGAAACAGTCCCCATCTCCGGCCAGAACCGGTTCTGTCATCGCCAGAGCCATCCCCCTCCTGCTGGGGAGTCCTGTGGGCCTGTCTGCAGACTGACAGTTGGAGGGAAGGCGTTTCTAAATGCCTGAAAGACTGAAGTTGATGGCTATCAAGCCCCAACCAGCCTCTTCTGTCTGCCAGAGACAAAGCAAGAATGTTCCCCTCCTGAGGTCTCCATTTACGGGCTTGTCCCATTGATAATTAGGCAAGGCTCTCCACCTGCACTTCTATTTAGAGGTTCCTCCCAAGACAGTCCTGACATCGCCTTTAATCAGCCCAGCTGTGACTCCACCTGCTTCCACTGCCACCTCCAGACAGAGGGGATTGCTCTAAGGCTAGAAGGCTGTGAACCTGGCCAACTTTGTGGGTCAGCAAAACCAGGTGGATAATTTGGCAAGCCCAAGAAGATCCTTCTCTCCCAGGAAAATAAAGCCCCCCCCCCCCCGCTGCCAGTGCCTGAAATTCCATCTTTAGTGCACGATCACTTTGTACCAGGCATTACCCTCTCTGTTGCAATCCTCGTCTTAAGTTCAGAAAACTCTGGGAGGGGGAGGAATATAAATTTTTAGCACCAAAATGCGTTTATCGGACTGAGAAATGTGGCATGAAAATCTTGGGCATTGGAGGTGGGGTTCAAGAGTTTGAAGCGCACGGAGTGCTAAAGAAGAGGGTGGCACCGAAGTCACAATGAGGGTGTTTTCTGAGGGGCCAGGAAACACCTGGTGCTCCCCCTGGAAGAAAAAAAACAATTGGAGGGTGGAGACCTTTCTTTCCTTTTTTGGGGAGACCATTCTTTCCATCTTTCACATTCATGTGGTTCATGCTTCATCCCCATCCTTTAGGTCTGCACCCCATAGTCCCACTGGCTCCTGTCACTGTTACATGGACAGGCAGGCATGTGGCTGGTATAAGCCACCAAAACTCATAGGTAGGGCTTTTACCAAACCCACTGGAGAAGCGGAGCCGTGTCTCTGCCAGTGGCGCTAGGCTGATGGACTAGAAGCCCAGACCAGCTCGGGGTCTTCCTATGACGGCGCGTGAGGTAACTGACTGGGATGGAAACCGATTGAGAGGCGTACAGAAGGAAAACTTTCAGAGCCATCCTGCTTATGATAGCACTGGAACCCCTGGTTCTGACTGTGTCTGCGGCCAGCACAGCCTCAGACTTTTCGGTTGCACAAGCCAAAACACTCTGCCTCTTCCTTAAGCCGGTTTGAGTTTCTGATGCAACAGAACAAGTTCTAAGTAGAGGCAGATTTTATTGGATCACTAGCCCCCAGCTGTTGGCAAAGTTCTCCACCTGATTCTGCCATGTTCTAGTGAACTTGGCTCAAACCTGGACTGTGGTGTTCCCATCAGGCATAGGAGTGACCAAAAGGAGGGAAAGAGAATTACTGATATGGAAGAGCTTTGCTTTTCCTTGGAAGAAACATGCTGTAGAAATCCTCAGTCTTGTGTGACAGAGGTGGACTTCCCAGTTTGTCCTAAAGAGGACCCTACATGAGCTCCCTGGACCAGTAGCGCCCACGTCACATGGAACTTGTGGGAGCTGAAGAATCTCAACTTTATCCCAGACCTAGGAATCCAAATGTCCGTTTTCACGAGGTCCTCGGGTGACTGGTGAACATGGGAAAGGCGAGAAAGCATTGCTTACGAGACTCCAGAAGGGCCGGGCCCCAGAAACACTCGTATTCCTCTTATATACTGGGGTCCCATGCAGAGTGCCAGCTGTCTTGCTTTCAGAAAGTTTGAAAAATACTTATCACTTCCATCTCCACATTTCACAGCGAGGTAAACCAAGGCTGAGAAATGGAACGACTTGTCCGGGGTCAGAATCAGCTGCCCAGTCAGATGAAACGCATGGATTCTGAAAATCTCTGTGACATTGGGTTAGGCAATGATTTCAATACAACACCAAAAGCATGATCCATCAAAAGAAAAATGATAAATGGGACTAGCTCAAAATTTAAAACTTGTACTCTTTAAAAGATACTTTTAAGAAAATGAAAAGACAGTCCATACTCTGATAGAAACTATTTGCAAAACACATTTGATAAATGAATTTTATCCTTTCAAACTCAATGATAAGAAAACAATCCAATTAAAAATGGCAAAAATATTTGAATAGATTCTTCACAGAAAAAAATTACATGGATGGCAAATAACCACAGAAAAAGCTGCTTAACATCTTAAGTGATTAGGAAAATGCAAATAAAACCACAATGAGGGGCACCTGGGTGGCTCAGTCAGTCAAGCCTCTGCCTTCGGCTCAGGTCATGATCCCAGAGTCCTGGGATGGAGCCCCGAGTCAGGCTCCCTGCTCAGCGGGGAGTCTGCTTCTCCCTTTCCCTCTGCTGCTCCCCCTGCTTATACTCTCTCTGTCTCTCTCTTTCTCTCAAATAAATAAAATCTTAAAAAAAAAAAACCAAAAATGAGATACTAGTACATAGCCACTAGGTTGGCAAAAACAGAACAATAGACAACCCCAAGAGTGACAAAGAGAACGCAGAAACCTAAAATGTTCACACGTGGCCAGTAAAAATGTGAAAATGGAATAGCCACTTGAGAAACAATTCGGTAGCTTCTTACAAATGTAAACATACAGAAATCATATGACAAGAAATTCCACCCCTAGGTGTTTATTCAAGAGAAATGAAAATTACATTCACCTGCAAAAAGAAAAAAAAGAAAGAAATGTATATGTGAACAATTATGGGGGCTTTTGTCACAATAACCACAACATGGACTGGTGCCTGGATAAGGAAACTGTGGTATATCCACGAAATGGAATACTCCTCAGCAATAAAAAGGAATGAGAAATAAAAGACCATGAGTGACTCTCAGAAGTATTGCGGTGGATAAAGAAAGCTAGGCTCAAGTCTACATACTGCATGATTCCACTCATAGACCTTCTGAAAGGAGCCGAACTATAGGCATGAAAATCACCAGAGAATGGGGTGTGGAGAGGTGATTGGAAAGTGGCTGTGTTCATTGCTAGGGCCACCATAACAAAGTGCCACCAACAGAGTGACTTAAACAACAGCAATTTATTGTCTTGAGGGTCTGGAGGCTGGAAGTCTGCAGTCAGGTGTTGGCAGGGCTGTTCCTTCTGAGGGCTGAGAGTGAAAGACTGTTCCAGGCCTCTCTCTGGCTTGTAGATGGCGGTGCATTCTCTGGGTGTGTGTATCTGCATGTTTCCCCTTTTTGTAAGGACATCAGTCCTTTTGGATTAGGGCCCACATTAATGACCTCATTTGAACTTGATTACCTCTATAAAGATTCAATTTCCGAATAAAGTCACAGTCTGAGGTGGTGGGGGATAGGAGTTCACCATAGAAATTCTGCAGGGACACTATTCAATCCAGGACAAGTGTAGGAGGGAACTTTTGGGGGCTATGGGATGGTCGTGTGTTTTATTTGTCCCATGCACGTAGGCATGAGTCAAAACTCATAAAACTGCACACTAAAAAAGGCACATTTTACTGCATATAGCATCATTTAATTTTTAAACTAGAAAAAAATAAAACAGATCTCCCAAGTTTTTCTTCAAAAGATGATTGCTCTTCCCAATCTACCACACTGTCCTGTCTACACTGTGTGCTCCAGTCGTCTGTGATGGGAAAGGATTATTTTTTCAGAAGCCCAAGTTGGTTACAGTTTTACAGAAAAGGCTATCTTTCTGCCGTGTGTATTTATCTATATGCAACATTCCAGCAAAGCCTAGAGATCCCATCACATTGAATGGCCCATTTAATGAATTGCCCTTGTGGAGTGTGAGGAAGTAATACAAACTGAGGGCTGGCTGGGAAAATCTGGTTTGGGACCTGCCAAGGTTATTGGGAGCTGGGCTCCACTGCCAGCAGGGAGAAGCTGCCCATTTTGCCCACAGGCCGCTGGAGTCTCGGCCCCCACCTGAGGCCACTCAGAGGACAGCTGCAGGAGAGGGTGACAGGAGACCAGAGAGCCTGCCAGCTACACCCAGATACACAGGGAAGAAGGGAGAAGGTGGTGGCCTCCTCTTCACAGGAGGGGCAGGGGTGAGTGACCTGGCACCACACCGTTCATGGGCGTGGAAGGGGGAGTATGTGTAGGTTAGAGACACATACACCTTGTTTCAGGAAGGAGGGCAAGTATTTGAAGAGGTGAGAGCTCACAGACCATGGAGCCCTTCCCACACCCACCCCTGCAGCTTCCCCTGCCCCTGCGCATTTCCTGTGCTATTCTGCCACCATCTGACTTCTAGCTTCTGTGTGTGTGTACGTGTGTGTCAAACCTAAGTCACGGTGTACAAAGATACCTGGAGAAGAGAAGCCATGTTTCTGGAAGGATCTAGAACATGGTACAGTCTATGCCGATTCCCCAGCCCCCAGCTTCCAAGGAAGGTGTTCTCTTTGTAGCCAGCTCTTTCTGAACGCTTTGCCTATCAAAGGCGACTTTGTCAGTCTACACAGGGGCGGTGTGACTGAGCCTGGGAACATAGGCCGACTGCGGCCAACAGGAAGTCAGCTGGAAAGAAGGGAACTCAGAACCAATCTTCTCAAGGGGCTCCACCAGGACGCCCCCTAGATGCCGCCAAGCAGGGTTGGGGGGGGTGGGGCAAGCAGGGTTGCGGGGGGAGGGACATGGAGCAACATGGCGGCGCCCATGGCAAGGCTGCCATGGGCACTCTGGCGGGCGACCAGGCCAGGCCTCCCAGGTGTCTGACAGCCTGGCTTGTTCTTTCCGGTAAGCTGTCAGAAGTGAGCTCACTGTTTTGCTAACCTTCTCAGCCCGCACATTTTTGTGATGCTCTGTCTAGCTCCTTTTGGGTCCGGCCCCGCTCTTTTGTCTCTTTGTGTTTTTATTGCAGGGGCTTTATTTTTTTAATCTCCTGGATTTTATTTCCCCTCACTTTATTTCCTAAGCAGAAGCCAAAACCCTCCCATTTCTCTGGGCTTAGTTTTCTTGTCTGTAAAATGGGGGGAGGGGAAGGGCGTTTCTTTCAATTCGTTCTGTGTTCAAAGAATGGGAGGTTAGAGTTTCCAAAGTTTTTTTCCCCACATATTTAGAGACTACTAGGGATCATATGCCACACTCTTCTCCTCACTGAGTCGTCACCATAACCCTTCGGGGTGCTGTCATTACCCCCACTTTACATACAAGGTAACTGAGACACAGAACTTACCACACACCCTCCCCCCCCATCACATAGCCGGTCTGAGGTGGCAGACAGGAAGGCTTTGAGCACCAGGGTTCATACTCTTTTGCCCCTCAGCTTTTCTGAGGTGTGGTGGACGGGTAACATTGGACAAGTTTAAGGTGCACGATGGGACAGTTGGATGCAGGTATATATATGCCCTGACCAAACACGCACAGATATATGTGTGTATATTGGGAAATGATCACCACAGTAGGGTCAGTTGGCATCCCTCACTGAGCACAGTTACATCTGTGTGGGGGGGTGTGTGTGGTGAAAACTCTTAATTAAAAGTCTACTCACTTAGCAGTTTTCAAATATCCAATACCTATTGTTAACTATCATCACCGTGCCATGCATCGAAGAGACAGCCGCACCCCCATGTTCATTGCAGCATTGTTTGCAAGAGACGAGACATGGAAACACCCGAAACGTCCATCTGTGAATGTGAATGGATAAAGGAAATCTGATATATTGGGGCACCTGGGTGGCTCAGTTGGTTAAGCCTCTGCCTTTGGCTCAAGTCATGATCCCAGGGTCCTGGAATCGAGTCCCGAATCGGGCTCCCTGCTCAGTGGGGAGTCTGCTTCTCCCTCTCCCTCTGCTGCTTCTCTCTCTCTGTCAAATAAATTAATTCTTTAAAAAAAAGAAAACATGATCTATAATGGAATTGAGTATTGGAATATAATGGAATCTTAGCCATATAAAGGAAGGAAATCCTGAAGACAAATACTGAATGATGTCACATGTGGAATCTAAAAAACCCGAACTCATGGACACAGAGCATGTTGCCAGATGCAGGGGTGGGGGTAGGAAAGCAGGGGGCAGTAGTACAAGATGCAGGGTTCATCCTCTTAACCACCCCACTATTTCCAGGCCAGTTAGATGTTTCTTCTGCTGTGTGACCACTGATGCGTCGTGTGGACTCTCTGGGCTGAACTTTCCTCATTTGGCAAATGGAGACATTTGCAGGGCTCCCGTCAGAAATACCGAGCTGCTACATGTGCAAGCCCTTTAGTGGTCAAAGCGCCCGCAATGTTCTCCGTCCACAGCAGCTCTCTGCTCACGCCTACCTGTTCTCTCTCCTTGCCTCCAAGCTGGCAGCTTTCTGAGTGATCATGCTGCTACCTCTCCCTAAGCATTCTACACGAGAAGAGCTAAACGTTTGGGGCACCAATTACACACCAGCACTGGGTGTGCTCTGCTTTCTCTGCCATTCATTTAACTTCACAACAAAGCCGGGAGGCAGGTGCCACAATTCTCTTCACTCCACAGGTGAAGCTGAGGCACAGAAAGGTTGAGTAACTTGCCTAAGGACACACAGCGAGTTAGTGACAGAGCTGGCACTCAAAATGAGACCTGCCTGACCCATTCTGTTACCCAGTGATGCTGTAGCTCCAAGACGGGCACTAGGGTGAGGGCAGCGGGGAGAGTGTGTGGCTGAAACTGGAGGCATCTTGTAAGCTCTCCCCATAAGCAAGGGGATTTTTTCAAGGATTTAAGTTGGGAAAACAATTCTCACTCATTTTATTTTTTAATAACCGACCCTGTCACCTTTTTGTGTTCGTTCATGCTCTTGGTCAAGCAGTGCACACTTCTCTAAATGTCCAGATACCAGGCCGGCAACTCTTATGTGAGATTTGGGCGTATCCAGGCAGGTAAAGATGGAGAAACGAAAACAAGGTAGGTGATTGCTCATAGCCTTTGGTCTATTTCTGAGTCAGAAACAGGACTGAAAATACTCTGCTGCTACCAGATTGAGATGTCAGCTCCTCACTTTCAAATCCCTGCTTCACACTCTGTGCTGCCCTGGGCAAAGACAAGGTCCTTCCTAAATTGTTCTGGGTGGCTGAGTTTTTTCTAGCCCTTCTTTCCACCCACTACCGAGGATCTGAGTTACCTCCATTCTGGAAGGGGAGAAGGCAGAGCCAGGGGAATGGCCTAAGAAGAGCAGTGTGGTGGGCTCGACTGGGCTCACAGACCCGTGATGCCAGGGAGCACGGGGTGGGAGGACGATCCCAGAGCTGAGCGGGAAGAGTCAGGGCCTCTCTCAGACAGGGCCGCCCCCCTTTTCCCCGCACTCAAGACATAAGATGGATAAGTCTAGCATCACTACCTGGACAGCCGGCCCTTGGAGGTGCATCTCCAACGCCCATCACCTTCTGACTTCCCAGTACTCCTTCAGTGACTATTCCCGGGAGGCCTTGCTCCCTCTCAACTAATTTCTGCTACAATGTTTATCTGTGAATTTCCGTACTCGGACCAGCTACCTGACTGTATTTGAATTCTCGTAGAAGATCTTTGGAGATCCAGGAGAACTAATCATCAAATTACAGTCTCTCAGAAGGGAAGAGCTGAGCCATCAGTCCAAAGTTTACAGTCTCTCGAGACTAGGGTGGGCTGGTAATCATGGATGCCCCAAGCAGGGACTTGACATTAGAGAGTGGTGACCCACTGCGGCAGCAAGGAGAACCAGGCCCCCCTCTAAAGACATTCAAATTCCAGCATTGGAGAACACCTTTCAGACAAAAAAGCAGACACAGGAACAAAGGAAACTAAGCAAATATGAATAACTACACCTTTATGCAGTGTGGTATCCTGGCTCGGATCCTGGGACAGAAAACAGACATTTGTGGAAAAACCAGTGGAATGCAAATAAGGTCTGTAGTTTAGCTAAGAGTAATGCAGCGATGTTAATTTCTTGGTTGGCAAGTGTACTGGGATTGTGTAAGACGTTACTATTAGAGGAGATGGGTCAAGGGTACATGGGAACTCTCCGTCCTATCTGCGACTTTTTCGGTAAATTAAAATTATTCCAAAATGATAAGTTTATTTTTAAAAAGCAGCTACCTCCGTAGGTGTGATCTAGGATTTTAGTAGCTATCGCTCATTCACATACGGGCTTACTGTGTCTACGCGCTTTATAGATCCTTGTGACAATTCTATCAGAATTATCCTGTGGCAATAAAAATTGTTGGCCTCCTTTTATCCATGAGAAATCTAAGGCCCGGGCAGGTTAAGTATCTTGCCCAAGGTCACACAGCTACCATGTGGTAGAGCCAGGCTTCTAAGCCAGTACACAGCACTTCTCTCCTTGCCAGACCCCCTGTGGGATTGTAAAACACGCCCGTCAAGATCAGAGGCTCACTACTGTCAACTTGTGACCAGGGGGCAGGGCGGGACTGTAGGGAGATGAGTGAGACACCTCCTCCATGCTAAATTGAAGGAGTTCTTCTACCTCATACCCCTTAGGATGGCTACTACTTAACAAAGAAGAAAAAAGAGGGACGCCGGGATGGCTCAGAGAGGCGTCTGCTTTCAGTTCAGGTCATGATCCTAGCATTCTGGGATCGAGTCTTGTGTGGGTCTCCCCTGCTCTAGGTTGCGGGGGGCAGGGGTCTGCTTCTCCCTCTGCCTCTCCGCTTGCTCATTCTTTCTCTTTCAAATAAATAAATAAAACCTTAAAAAAAGAAATGAAAAAAGAAAGGAACAAGGGTCGACAAGGATGAGGAGAAGTTGGAACCCTTGTGCACTGTGGGTGGGAATGTAAGGTGGTGTAGCCACTGTGGAAAACAGTGTGACGGCTTCTTGAGAAATTAATGCTAGGATTAGCACAGGATCCAGCAACTTCTCTTCTGGGTATCTGCCGAAGAGGATTGGAAGGAGGATCTCAAGCAGATATTTGCACCCATTTTTATAGCAGCATTGTTCTAGAAAAGCTGACAGGTAGAAGCAACCCCAGTCCCCTATGGCTGGATACACGGCAAAGCAAATGTGGTGTTCATGCAAGCAATGGAGAATTGTTTGGCTAAAAGAAAGCAAGAAGTGATCACACAGGCTACAACATGGAAGAACCTTGAAGACATCATGTCAAGTGAAATAAGCCAGTCACAAACAGAAATACTAGAGGATTCCACTTACGTAAGGTACCTAGAATTGTCACAATTATAAAGACAGGAAGTAGAATGCTGGCTGCCAGGGGCTGGGAGGAGGATTTGGGACAGTGCTGTTTAATGTGTATATAGTGTTTCAGTTTGGGAAGATGAAGACCTCTGGAAATGGTTGGTACTGTTGGCTCCACAAGAGTATGAATGCACTTAATGTCACTCAACTGTACATGGAAGCTTTTACACTTACACCTCCCAATACTTAAGACAATAAATTTTATGTTATGCCTGTTCTGCCACAATTTAAAATACAGTATAATAATTTAAGGGGCACTAAAACCTTGGTCATGAAGATAATATTCTAATGCAATATTTAAAAAAATAAAAATTAATGCAAAAAAAGAGTCCAAAAGGAAAACATACCAACATTTTATTTTATTTTATTAAGATTTTATTTCTTTATATCAGAGAGAGACACACAGTGAGAGAGGGAATACAATCAGGGGGAGTGGGAGAAAAAGAAGGAGGCTTCCCACAGAGCAAGGAGCCCGAAGCAGGGCTCGATCCCAGGACCATGGGATCATGACCTGAGCCGAAGGCAGACACTTAATGATTGAGCCACCCAGGTGCCACTATACCAACATTTTAAATAAAGACAGGATCGGGGGCAGTGTCGTATCAAACTGTCCTGGAATCTGCCTCAGGAGGAAAAATCTGTGGCACAGATCCTGAAGGACACACTCCCCCGAGAGCTTATGGGAATCTTAAGGGTAGTTGGGGCATGGAGTTTCCCAATATTGAAATACTGAAATATGGAAAAGGCTCCTAGATGATTCTGATAGTCAGCATTCTCTGCCCCATCCCACCCAGACCACCCCACCCCCAAACAAAGAAAAAGAAAAATTTCAACATGTGTTGGAGATCTGAGATCCAAAGCATTTAACTTGGACTTACTGGAGGTCACAGCTAGTTAGCAGATTAATTCCTGGTGGAATGCCTTATTGCTCAGTGACCAGAACTAAGGATGCATCTGGGAGCTGGAATGCCCTGATGTCCCATTCCAGAGAGGTTCTGCTTCAGGGGCCCTGTGACTCAGCTTTGAGGTGCCCTCTAGGACACCGAGCCTGCCCATCTGTGGCTGGAGCTTTCTGGACAGTTTCCCCACCTTCCAGCCCCAGGCTGATTTTAAAATGTGTTTCAGACCTGACCTCCCAGCACCCGGCCACCCTTTGCCAACTCTCTTGGGAAGTCCCAGATGGGGAGGCCGCAGACAAGTTTGTGCAGCAACGCCTGGGGTGTAGGTATGACCATTAGCAATGCAAATGCAGGGGAGTGTCAGCTGATTTATTAAATGGAGCCCTTGGCACATGCCCTACTTGGGTTCATCTGTCATCCCCTCGTCAGCCCGGGGAGCCGGTTGGATGGACTGCGTGTGCTAACCCAGCTCCATTAATTTTGTCTCAGGGCTCCAGATTTCTGGAGGCTTCTTTCTTTCGGGATCCCAATGATTAGAGTCAAGAAATCTTGTCACGAACTCTGCAGGCTCCCACCCTCTCTCTGCACGTTTTCTTTACCAGGGAGGAGACCATTCGTTTCCTTCTTTCTCAGCCTTCAGGGTCTGGGCTTGCCTGCCTCTCCGAGTTCATGAGCAGCCCCTCCAACTGCAGTCTTCTCCCACCCTGGACCTTTGCAGACATGGCTCCTTTCACCTTTCTGCTCTTTTCCATTCCCCAAGCACCTGGCCTCTTCCCGTCGTTCCAGTGGATCTCAAGTGGGGGTGATTTGGGCCCGCCAGACATCTGGCAATGTCTGGAGACGCTTGGATTGTCCCAGCTGTGCCATTGGGGTGAGGTTATTAGCATCTAGTGGGTAGAGGGCAAGGCTGCTGCTGAAGATGGTATAGTGCCTAGGGCAGACCCTCCCTCCCCACCCCCCCACTGAGACAAAGAATTAACTGGCACCAAATGCCAATAGTACTGAGGTTGACAAATGCTGCCCCAGTTCACCAGACCCACCAGCTGTAGCTCAAGCATCACTTCCTCCCCCAAGGAAGCCATCCCGATGGAACTTGGTTACCATCGTCACCCCCCAACACAACACCAGGTACATGCCAGACTCTGCCATTTCCAGCGGATGCCCTTATTTCTTTAGAGTACTTATCCTAGTTGTTCGTTATTTTTCTGTGCTCCTGTTTGATTATGTTCATGCCTGTGGTCTAAGCTGCACAAGGTCAGGGACATTGTCTGTTCGCATTCACCTTAGTATCCCCCAAGCAGAGCAAGTTTTTTGATGCATAATAAGTCCTGTTGGATCTACTGATGAACCAATGAATACATCCTACTTCTGTACTCCCCATGGAGGACTTACCAGGTTCAAGGCAGCCCTGGGAGCTGGGGGTGGGGGACAGGAGGACGATGGGTTCTGATCAAGCCTCTCCCTCCCACTCCAATTTCCCCTTCCTCCCATACCTCTCCTCCATCCTCCTCACCCTTCCCTTCTTCCTTTTCCATCCTTACCTATCTCTCCCTCTCTCTTTCTCTCTCCTCTCTCCCTGTTCCTCTCCCTCTCTCTCCCCGCTCTAACCTTCCCTTTTTCCTTCCCAATAAACAAATGCTTGTTGAGCACTTACTGAATACCAGAAACAATTAGGTATCAAGTATACAGTAACTTGACTTCATTGACTGTCAGTCTATTGAGAAGATAGTCAAGAAACAAGTTGTCACAGGTGTGATAAATGTCACAAAGGGGACGGAAATGGGTTATGAGCATCAAGGCTAGGGGACTCTTAAGCAGGACAGGGAACAACCAAAATTGCTTTGATATGGATTTCTGATATGATTAAATTTTAATTAACACAGTGATTAAGAGCCTGGGTTTGCAGCCTGGCTCTCGGGGTTCAGATACCAGTTCTACTGCTCACCATGTGAACTTGAGCAAGCTAGTTAATTTGCCTCATTCCTGTTTCTTCATCTATAAACTAAGAACAATATGACATTTACTTCATGGAATTATTGTGAGGATTAAATGAACTAATGCATGTAAAGTGCTTAAGACAGTGTCAGACATAGTAAGCACTCAAGAGATGTTACTCAGTTTCATTAACCTGTATGGTATTTTCCCCCTGGGAAATAGAGGACTGGTTTTTGAAACTATTGGGGAGCCCCCTGTATCAGTTAAGATTAGACTTGAATGTAACAAAAGACCTGAAGTAAGAGGTAGAAGTTTATTTCCCTTTTGTGGTATGCATTGTCAGCTAGAGAGGCAAATCCACAGTCTTCAAAGACCAAGAATTCTAGATTACTGCTCTGTTATCTTCAACACAAAGATCCTACCTCATGGCCCCACTGTAACTGCTCTAGCCCTCGCCATCACATCTGCATTCCAAATTGGTTGGAAGAAGGACACCCCCTCTACCTTACAGAACATTTCATGGTAGTTGGACGCTTGTTTCTGCATCTGTCCTTTGAGCCAGAACTTAGTCTCATGGTCAAGCTTAGCTTCATGTGAGGCTGGGAAATGTAGTCTTTATTCCAGGTAGCTGCATGTTCAACTGAAATGTGGCAGGGAGCCTATTGCTTAGGAAGAAGGAGAAAAAGAAATATCCCTTCTAAGAGGACAATTAACCATATTTACCAATAGTCCTGACTTTGCTCATAACATTGGAAGGGCAGGGAGGCACAGGCCAGTATCCAGGTTGCTTCATTGATAACTAATGGTGAATCCAGAAGGACATATAGAACTATTCTCTCCTTTGGCCTGAAGTTGCCCACTGTGGTCCCTCAGAGTCCACATTTGGATTGAAATCTGGAATGGATTCTGACTGAGCCACTTGTTGAAGGGCTTCTCTCCTGGTGCCTTAGGGAACCACTGTCTTCTAGGCTGTCTCTTAATCATACAGCCTTCGTGGGTCCTAGACGCCTTAAACCTGTCTACTCTCTTCCTCATTCCACCTTTTCCCTTCCTTTAAGTCTCGCCTTTAAGTCTGATTGTCCAGCCAGTCTTTATCATTAGGTTTTTAGTGTTGTGGTCATTTTCCCTGGCTGGAGGTAGAAAACCTTAGGATGGCCATGCTCCAAGAGGAGGGGTGAGAGAAACCAGACCCCAGAGGCCAGCCTCTGCCAGAATTCCTCGGACATGGATATGCCAGCTGCATGGGAACTGCCTCCTTTAGCCACTCCTGTTGTCCTGCAAAGCCATCTCAGGGTCTTCTCCACCTCGAGGTCCTTCTGACAAAAGCCCCCTTTCATGAGCCTGCCCTGGTTTGTGCCTGGCCCTGAAGGACATGGTGGGTTCTCAGCTATGTTCCAGGACAGGCTCTCCACTGCCCCCTTCAGGGACCACTAAGAATTGCAGCTCAGAGTTGAACATAGCACTATGGAAATCTCCAGGATCAATAGACTTTGTTCCTTATCAAGGCCCAGACAACAGCCTAGGCACCCCCCGCAACTCTTGTGTGACCTTTGACACTCAGAGAGATTGAGTAGCCAGAAGTGTAGAGATCTTGAAAGTGGTGGGGCCAGGACTAGAATTCTGTTCTGATTCCCAGACTTTGTTCTTTGTGCTATAAGAGTTGCCTCTCACTTAATGCGTAAGATTAGCCAATGGTGTGGGGTGGGGAGAGTGGAAAATCAGCAAAATTAACTGAACAAGAATTATTGAGGCTCTACTAAGTGCCAGGCATGGGGGAACACAAAAATGAATGAGACACAGCCCTTCAAGAAACGTCAGATTAGCCAGGGAGATAGTCACAGATGCAAATTATTTTGACTTAGTTCATCAAGAGCAAATATTATGGCTACCAGCATACCCAGTAGCATAATCCATCCCTGGCTGGGCATTTAAGGATGGGAGGGTGGAATGAATCATAGGAGGCTGCCTGGAGGGGACAATTTCTGAACTTGGTCTTAAAGAGTGAATTTGATATAAGTGGCAAGAGTGGAAAAGCATTCCAGACAGAGGACACGGCGGCATATACAAAGGACAGGAAGTAGGGCCAAAATAACCAAGCATATACTCTATAGGTACTGGCTTTAGTGTAGCATTCTAATACACGCTCAGCAAATATTTTTCACCAAATTAATGTGTTCTCCATCTATAGAGCCTGAAAAAAACCTTTCCAGTCACTCAGCTAATTTGCCAATCACATTCTTCTTTCCTTCTTGATTTTTTCACCTGTCTTGGCCTGGCTCCCACTTCTACCTCTTCCACCCCCTCCCTAGTTCTTTATGGAGAATGCTCCTTCCCAGGAGACCCTTTTGCCATGTTCCTCAGATTCCATCTTTGCTTGAGTTCATTGAAAGCTAAATGGGTGTTGTTCTGCTTGAGGTTCTGCTGAGATGTTGGGAGGACGAAAGCTGCCATCTTGAGTGAGTGAGGTCTTTGCAGGGACTTTGACCTACTAAAGGAAGGCTGAGCCCATTTGCATCCTCCATCCTCCTCAAACATGGTTTCTAGGCAGCTCTGGTGTCAGCTCAACCTGTTAAGAGAGATTCTCCTCCTGTTGGCCCAGATTTCAGTTGCCAGGAAACCTGGGAAGGGGGTGGTTATGTGGGTCTTCAATTCCTCCAGCTTTAAGTTTCTGTGACTTCTCCACATCTACGGTGGGTCCCAACCTCTCCAGCTCCCCTTTTCAACTTACTTCAGGCTCCTTCTTCCTCCCTTCTGCCAATCCCTGGTCCCCACACACGTTGTAACCTATACTCAGAAAGCCGCAGCTCACAGGTTTCAGTCAGAGACAAGGGTTTCTAAGAGTGGGGTTTTATTCTTTATATTTATTTCAATTTTATTTATTTATTTGAGAGAGAGAGAGAGCATGAGCAAGGGGGAGGGACAGTGGGGGGAAGCAGACTCCCTGCTGAGTGTGGAGTCTGACATAGGCTCAGTCCCACAACCCTGAGATGGAGACATGAGCCAAAATCAAGAGTCAGATGTTTAACTGACTGAGCCACCAAGATGCCCCATAAGGGTGGGGTTTTAATATCAGGATTTCAGGTGATCTTCCCCTCAGCATTTCCTGGAGTGGGAAATAGCACCCCTGAAACCATGCCAGCCTTTTATGAAGATGGTACTCTATAGAATTGGGAATATGTCTCCGCACTCAGACCAAGCTCTTTCCTGGCTGGGTGTCCCTGAGCGGGTGACTGATACTCTCTGAGCTTCTGTATTCTTGTCTGGAAGGCAGAGATGATACAAGTTCCACCTCAGAGAGTTGCTGGAGGTTGAGACAGGGACCATACACAGACAGCACTTGACATGGAAACGATGATTACAACAGCCCTTGGCAGCTTGTAGGTTGCCTGTAGGCTTGCTCACACAATGATTCATTTAGCAAAGATTGAACACCTACTGTGTGTCACATGCCATGCTCGGTGTTGAGCACCTAGCGCCAGACGCCATCATTGAGACCACGTGATCGCTATGTGTGAAGACATCCAGAACAGGCTTCTTGGCTCCGTGACTAGACTGTTTGTGAGGAGCAAAACCCCTACTCTGTCCATAAGCATGTCAGAAAGAAAGAAGCCATTCACTGGTCCTCCATCTCTGATCTAGCTTCCTCCTCAGAGTTTCTAAAGCATTTTCTTTAGGTGAAGGTCTGTCTATGAAAAGCACCCAAAATAATGTCAACTGCATAGAACTACCAGTTCCTGCATTCTTGGGACATCTCAAAGAATCATCTCAGAGCTCTGGAAAATCCAGGACTCCCATTCAGGTAGAAGAACCTCGGATCCAACTCAGTGTGTGTTCCTGCGGCATGACTAAAAGAAATACATTTTTAAATTGTTCTTACATTTTGTAATTATAAATTCATATATGTTTATGATAGAGAGGTTGAAAAATACAGAAGACAATTAAAAAATATATAAATGGGGCACCTGGGTGGCTCAGTGGGTTAAGCCTCTGCTTTCAGCTCAGGTCATGATCTCAGGGTCCTGGGATCGAGCCCCACATCCGGCTCTCTGCTCAGCAGGGAGCCTGCTTCCCCCTCTCTCTCTGTCTGCCTCTCTGCCTACTTGTGATCTCTCTCTCCCTCTGTCAAATAATTAAATAAAATTTAAATATATATATATGCATATATGTATATATATATATATATATATATATATATATATGATTTATACTCACAGTTAATGGGCTCATGTAACATTCTCAAAGTGTAACCCCCTGGAGGGGGTCTCTGAGACTCTTTTAAGGGGTCTACAGAGTCTGAATTCTTTTCATAATCATTCCAAACCATTATTTGTTTGCTTTACTCTTACTCTCTCATGAGTGTACTGCAGAGTTTTCCAGAAGGTCCGTAATGTGTGACGATATCCTACTCTAACAGCTCCTGTGCTGGCACAGAACTATGTCTTTCCATTTTCTCATGTTAATTTTGAATATAATAACCACCTATAAGTAGGACTCACATGAACAAAAGCTGTCTGTGATCCTTAATAATTTCTAAGAGCATAAAGGAGTCCCGAGCGCAAAATGTTTATGGTTTAATGATTACTTTTTCCCAGTCTTAGTCCTATGAATATGGGTAATCATAAAAAAAATTGGCATCATATTGTAGGTTTCTTTTGTATCCTCTATTTTCAATTAATTAATATATTACATATTAATATTTATGTAAGACACTAATATATCTTCATGTTTTCTCTCCTAAACAATAATAAGCAGTGCTGTGAGCCAGGCCCCATTTTAAGTGCTACACATAGCAACCCTTTGAGATAAGAACTATGATAATTTCCTTTTTAAGAAAATTAATTAATGTTAATTAACTCACCCGGGGTTATATAGTTAGGGAAAGACAGAACTGGAATTGGAATCTACACCTAGGTAATCCTACAACACAATATTTCATTGTCCAAATGTTCCAGCCTTTATGTACTCATTTTATAATTTTTTTAACATTTAAGATTTCAATTGTTCACTGACATAATACTAGATGAGTACTGCTGAACACATAGTTTTGTTGGGATCCTTGATTATTTTCTTGTAATCCATTCTTGGAAGTGAACTTATTGGGTTGGGGGGAGATAACAATTTTTCAGTTTTGAAACATATTGCCAAATTATGTCCCAAAGAGTCTACACCCATTCACAAGTCCACCCCCAAAACTTGAAGACTACCTTCCTCACTTCATCCTCACTAATATTTTTGCAAACATGATAGACAGAGGAAAGAGAACCCCTTGCTTTAATCTCAAGGGAAGCCGAACATTATTTAAAATCTATTTTGGCCATTTAAATTTATTCTAGTATCAATTGTTCTTTTTTGATGATCTAGTTTTATCTAATGAGATGAACCTGATTTTTTATTCACACATTCCTGAGCTTGTGTCTCAAAGTGAGTGTTGCCAATATCAGAGCTATCGCTTAGAGATCTGATCTGATAATAGCAGCACCGGATAAAAAAACAAATCTGGAACTCCCTTACGTCCTAGTGCATGCAAGTCATTATAAGGCACAGAGAAAAGAGGAAATTCCGTTATTATCACTTTAAAAAAGTTTCTTTTGAACCCACAACACTATATATTGCTTACTAAGCTTATTCACCAAGGTGGAGCCAAACAATTTTTTGGTTGTCTGCTAATATCAAGTCTTCTCTCAGAGGATGCTGGGAGGTAGGAGCATAAGGGAATGTTTGCTAATATGGATTAACGGCCTCAGGAGATATGTCTAATATACGGCTATGGGAGTTGTTAGTATCTTAGGACAAGTGATAGATCATATTAAATGACATAGAGATACCAGACTGCCTGGTGGACTTTGGGGAAGAGATGAAAAGTCTCCAAGAACTAAACCTACTAGACTAGGTCAACTACATGGGACAGAAAATCCCAAAGCTGACTTTGTTCCTTTTTTTACCAACATGAAAAGGAATGCACTGGGAGGGGCTGAGGGAAGTTACCAGTACTACTGAGAAGCTGTGTAGAGGCTGCTCTCTTTAGGCTGGGGATGATAATAGAAGAAGCTGTTCCAGAAGCAGGTGCCCTAGCATCAACGATAATAATGGTGTCCCAGAAAAGCAGAGGTTAGATGGTAACACTTAACTTTCAGAAGCCAGAGTGAATGTAATTCCTGCGATGGGCAGCAACATCGGAATGGTGCCCAGGAAGGTTGACCTGAAGTTATCTGTGAAGGAGGCTAATAGGTCATGTTGTCCCTAGAGCCAAGATAGATAGCCAATAAGAACATTTACTTAACACATGAAGTCAAAAGAGATCAAGAATGGATGAAGAGGAGCGCCTGGGTGGCTCAGTGGGTTAAGCTTCTGCCTTTGGCTCAGGTCATGGTCTCAGGGTCCTGGGATCGAGCCCCACGTCAGGCTCTCTGTTCGGCAGGGAGCCTGCTTCCCTCTCTCTCTCTCTGCCTGCTGCTCTGCCTACTTGTGATCTCTGTCTGTCAAATAAATAAATAAAACCTTTTTAAAAAATTAAAAAAAAAAAGAATGGATGAACAGAAGCCTAAGGTCAAACGTTCCGAAAGAAAACTAGGATTTCTTGCCTAGGCTCCAGAATTCAGTCAATTCTAAATCCAGAACCCACTGATTACAAAAGAAGTTGGGTCCCCATGTGAGAAGGTATGGAGTTGGGTCCCCATGTGAGAAGTACATAACAAGTATGTCCTATAGCGATTCACCAGGTCCTTCTCCAAAAAAACCTGTAGGTCTTTACACAGGTAATTACTAGGGAAAAGGGAAATATCCAGTTCTCTCAAGTGTGTTGAATATAAGTTCAGAGGTGCTCCTGACACTAGAGAACCCAAAATGTCATCAGGACCCCTTTTAGAGTAGAGACATAGGCAAGCCAGGCAATAAATCAAGCCCCGACCCAGGTTTGTCTCCCAGCTGGTAAACTGAATCCATGAATCCACCCAGTGATCATTTTTCCAGCTCCCAAATGTATAAATGGAATGGGCATTCTTAGAAATTTGCAGAATATTTATACTTGTTCTTAGACCTGTAGAGTAAAGGCAATTGTAGTAGGAAAGTCCATGTGTCAGTCTCCCAAACGACACCCTTTGGTGAATTTAGTATATCCAGACAGTCTGCTCTATAGGGAGATTGGCAGATTGATGCCACCCTTGAAGACATAAAGGATGTAGGGGTGGTAGTCCCCATTATATTATCATTGAATTTTCCAGTCTGGCCCCTGAAAAACTGAATCATGGGGTATAACTGTGTACTGCGGAAAACTGAGAATACCCCCAACTTCAGCCATTTTTCACTAGAGTGTATTAACAGATCCTCATGTGCTTGGTATTCCACTCTACCTGGCAAATATGTGGTTTTCAATACCCATCAGAAATGAGGATCTGAAGCAGTTGACATGAATATGTGCTGAACAACAATATCCATTCACAGTTTTACCTTAAGACCATATTCATTTTCCTCCTCTCGGTCCCAATGTAGTCCAAAGGGTTGTAGACCATCTGATGATTACACAGAACATCACCTTTGTCCACTATATTGACATCATATTAACCAAACCTGAGGAGGGATGACAAATTCTTTGGATAACTTGGCAAGATACAAGTGCTTCAAGAATTCAGGGACTTGCCACACTTGTGAAGTTTTTAGGGATCCAATGATTTGGATATAATATCATACCCATGCTGGAT
The DNA here is from genome assembly GCA_004024625.1 of Mellivora capensis. Classification (NCBI taxonomy): domain Eukaryota; kingdom Metazoa; phylum Chordata; class Mammalia; order Carnivora; family Mustelidae; genus Mellivora; species Mellivora capensis. Next base: position 1,799 of record PISX010025537.1, on the reverse strand, counting down.
TATCCTATCTAAGGTAAAGGTCAAGTTTTTGTGCTTTGTACCTTATACAACAAAGAAAGGGGCATAGCACTTGATAGGCCTCTCTGGATTTAGGAAGTAGTATATTCTACAAGGGAATACTGGGCCATTTATTGGGTGACACAGAAGGATCCCATGGAGATTGAATGAACAAGATATTTATGTTATAGAACATATAACATAAATCAATAAATCTCTAATACTATATTTCCCATTTCAGGCTTTCCTTCTAAGGAACCTGACATAAGACAGCTTCTTCCAAAGAGACCAGTTGTCCAGAGCCAGAAGATAGAAAACCTAGCTCCTGGTGCTATAGACTTTTCTCCTGACTGAATGGTCTAGGCATGTTTTCTGCCTCTCTAGGACTCCATGTTCTTGTAGGTAAAGTGTAGGGTTTGTGTTCGTTCAGCATTTTTCCAGCTCTTGCCATCAGATAACAGATAAGATTTACGTGCATGACACACTCCCATGGGTGTGTCCCTCCCACCAGTAAGAGAGGCTACAGGTTACAGGCAATTCCCAGCAGTCTGGCTGTAACTCCACCCCTTCTTCCCACTCGAAAGAGAATATTGGAATGCAGTGCAATAAAAGGGGGGTAATATGGTAGGAACAACCTTGGCACCATTCTAGTTTGTTTTTTGAAACATCATTCACCATTTATAATACTACTGTGTGTTTTAAAATTTTAACAAATTTCACGGTGTCTTGACAACATGGTTCAGAACTGGTGGCTTTGAATGCTCTTTAAGATTACTCTTCACCTCCAAATTTTTAAATTCTGAGAATGGGTCCCCCCAAAAGGACTTCCAAAACCTTTCTATAATATCAAATGTCCCTGTGATACCTGAAGCAAGAGCACTGCTTTGTAAACCTAAGTTTGAATATAAGTTGCATGTTTATTTCATTCAGCCTCAGCTATCATGGCCCCTATATTTGGAGTCACTCACCCCATATTTACTGATGCCTACTCTTGTGCTATATCTAAGATTTTAGAAGGGTAGTTGGGAGAAGTTGTTTAAAATTCACTGCCCTTATTTTATATTAGCCTTCCAAAAAGTGCAGGTTAATGAGAAAGAAAGGGGTTCTGTGGCCAGAGAACTTTCTTTACCACAGGGGTGCATGGGTGGCTTAGTTGGTTGAGCTTCTGCCTTCAGCTCAGGTCACGATCCCAGGGTCCTGGGATCAAGTTCTTCTTCAGGCTTCCTGCTCAACAAAGAGCCTGCTTCTCTCTCTCTCCCTCTGCTGCTCCCCGGCTTGTGCACTCTCTCTCTCTCTGTATCAAATAAATAAATAAAATCTTTAAAAAATACATTTCTTGGGGCACCTGGGTGGCTCAGTGGGTTGAGCCTCTGCCTTCAGCTCAGGTCGTGATCTCGGGGTCCTGGGATCGAGCCCCGCATTGGGCTCTCTGCTCAGTGGGGAGCCTGCTTCCCTACTTCTCTCTGCCTGCCTCTCTGCCTACTTATGATCTCTCTCTCTCTCTCTCTCTCTGTCAAATAAATAAATAAAATCTTTTAAAAAATGTATATACATCAATTGAGAGGACCATGTGGTTCTTCTCTCTTCTCTTATTGATTTGTTCTATCACATTGATTGACTTGCAAATGTTGAACCACCCTTGTAAGCCAGGGATGAATCCCACCTGGTCATGGTGGATGATCTTTTTAATGTGCTGTTGGATCCTGTTTGCTAGGATCTTGTTAAGAATCTTAGCATCCATATTCATCAGTGATATTGGTCTGAAATTCTCCTTTTTCGTGTGGTCTTTGCCTGGTTTGGGG
>PISX010025536.1:0-25998 GCA_004024625.1 Mellivora capensis | reverse complement strand
ATCTTGATGAAATCCCAATAGTTCATTTTTGCCCTTGCTTCCATTGCCTTTGGTGATGTTCCTAGGAAGATGTTGCTGCGGCTGAGGTCGAAGAGGTTGCTGCCTGCGTTCTCCTCAAGGATTTTGATGGATTCCTTTCTCACATTGAGGTCCCTCATCCATTTTGAATCTATTTTCGTGTGTGGTGTAAGGAAATGGTGCTCTTTCTAATAGGCACATGTGTTAATTTATTTAATCCTTGTAACAACTTGAGAAAGAGTGTGCTGTTGCTCTTCTAACTTTACAGGTGAGGAAAGAGGCTCAGTAAAGTTAAGCACCTTGTCTCAGGCCACAAATTGAATGCAGAGTCTCTGCTTCGTCTCGGGGCTTACAGACTCCAAGGATCACAGGGTTACCCATGATACCAAATCTCTCTCTCTCAACAGAATTCTGAAAAGACACAGAACAGAGCTGCAAAGTCCAGGAAAGTGCTGCTAAATCAATGGAATGGATTAAAAGATATTCCTGTGAGGACAGAATAGGATAATCATGACTTTTAGGCCTTGTGGGATTCATGTTACACAGGGCTCTGGTCAAAGTTTGTAAAATCCTGAAGGATGTGAATTTATTCACCCAGACTGACCCCCACCACAGCAACACAGTCTCCCTTGAAGCATCTCAGCTTTGGTTCTAGCAGAACTGGAATGAAGTCATTTGTGGATGTCGGGATGCACCCCCATCTGCCTGCATGTCAGCTGCAGAGACTAGACCCACCACCCCCGAAGCTGTGATGAAGAGAAAGAAAATAATCCTGAACCACAGGACAACTGGCTTCATGGGGAGCAGCCAAGAAGGGGAGGCTTGGTTGACCTCCCCGCTCATAGGCAAAAACCTTCATAACGAATTCCTTCCAATTCTTGCAAATCGGCACTAGCCTCACAGAAATCGGGAATGAGCCAAAGCAGCACTGGGAATGGACAGCCACTCTGTATCTGCCTCTCCTGCCAGGCCCATTTTTGCTTGTTTTTCAAGGGAACATGTGTGCGGTGAGAACTCTGGGTGAGTATTTGCTGCAGGCAGCTCCCCGGGTTCTTTCAGCCCAGCACTGGGGGGAGGGAGGGCAAGTTGCTGTTTATGAGGAGCACCGCCAATGGGCTAAGGAGAATTTTTTATGACTTTTGGATGTTGCAGAACTCAAGGCTTTTGAAACCTGATTCCAAGGCTGACCTAGAGTCTCGAAGACAAGGATGATAACCTGTAGAAACAAGCTGGGACTAACACAGAAAAACATCACTTATTATGACTCATACAAATTTTGGTTGCCGAATTATGCTTCTTGCACTCTTAGATGATGAGACAGATTTTTTAGATCTATAACGGTTGATGCTAGGGCAGAGTGAAAATTTATCCTTCACTTCTTGTAGCAATGGGTTTGCTAAAGGAATGAATGATGCATTCACCTCTTGCAGAGAGAATGTTAAAATTGTATAGAATAATAAGTCATTTTAAAAATGGGGAAGGACTGTTTACATAAAAAGAAATTGATATGTCCATCATAGATCACTCTAAATAATTTATTTCAGCAGGCCCTCAAGGATCTAATTCTAACAGGAACTAAGTTTGAGTTCTTACACTTGAAAATAAGACTGAAGGCTTTAAGATGGTCCACAATTCAGAATATTCATATATTTATGCTAGTAATTGTTTTCTCCCAATCATTCTGAATTGAAGATGTCTTTTTTTTTTTTTACAGAGATTTTTATTTATTTACTTGAGAGAGATAGAGAGTGAGAGAGAGAGCATGAGAGGGGAGAAGGTCAGAGGGAGAAGCAGACTCCTCGCCGAGAAGGGAGCCCGATACGAGACTTGATCCCAGGACTCCAGGATTATGACCTGAGCCAAAGGCAGTCGCCTAACCAGGTGAGCCACCCAGGTACCCCAAATTGATGATGTCTTGCCAGAGAAATAAAGAGGCCATATTATGCATCTTTCCAGCTGTGGCTCCCCAAATCAATTATTTGGCATTAATTCATCACTTTTAGACTTTTCCACTGGTATAAAGGTACTTTTTTTTTTAGAAAGAGCTGATATAAATAAATTTAGGGTTCACACCAACAAATGAATCACTAATGTGCAAAAGGCCTTGTTCAAGGCCACCCTCTAAGTGGAGGGACAGGCTTCATGAGCTATTAGGGATCCTCTGTATTTACCACATTATATCACGTGTATTTGAGCTACATTTTTCCTTTAGTTATTCCTAAAGGAGTGGAAATTCAGGGTTGGAAGAAGATGAGAGGTGGATACAAGAGATTTGGGAAGCCAGTGAGTAGAGAGGAAGGTGAGAAGCAGGTGCAGGGAGAATGCCTGCCTAATGCTAATGACAGGGCTCCCGGGAGAAGGTTCTAGCTGCCCAGTGGCTCCATGATTCCTGCTCCTCCTGGGGCTGGACGCTCAGCTTTCTTTATGTGCCCATCTTTCCAACTAAGAAACACAGTGCATGTAATCCTCATAACAAACCTCTGATTTTCACAGTTGACATGGATAAACTCCTAACTCTTCCCTTCTTCCTTTCTTTTATGTTTCCAGTGTCCCACTGCACCACCACTCAAATCATCTGTCTAAAATGCAAATTTGATCACTCTATTCTCCTACTACAGAATGGTTTCTCACCAATGGCTTCTCAGTCCTACATTGGCTTTTGAGATCATCCGCGCCCTGCCTCCAGCCTGTGTTAGCCCCTGTGGTTTCTGGGGCTCTTCCTCTCAGCTCTGCACTCACAGAGGACCTCAACGGGTACACTCTCTCCACCCTGGTGTTTTACCCACTGTCCTCTCTACCTAGAATTCTCTCTCCTCTCCCGCATTCCGCCTGCGGTGTGGTCTGCCTGTGGAAACTCTTTATCATTCTGGAAGACCTCGGTCTTCATCTAGGAAGCCTTCCCAGGCCTCTCAAACAGAGACGAGCTCTTTTCCCCTGTGTGTCTTCAGGGGACATGTGTGGCCCTCCTTATACTATTGTAGCAACCGTTTGTTCCTATCAATTCTACTTTTATCATTCTTTCTCAAAGTATGGCCCAAAGAACAATGGCCTCAACAATGTCTGCCTATGAAAAGCACCAGTACCTTGCTCCCATTTTCAACAGGCTTCTTTGGGGACTAACGTTTGACAACCACTGGACTCAAGGGCTGGTATCACCGACTGGTACGCGGTAGATTAAGGAATGAATACAAATAGCTAATTGCTTTAGAATCATGGGCTGGGCTTCTGTAGCTCCTTGTCTAGGTGAGTATGGTTGCAGCTCAGGGTCTGTTCAGGCTTGTTCACCATCATGTCTATCCCAGAGCCTAGCCTAGGGCCCTGGGGCATGTTAGGCACTAAATGAATGCTTTTCCACTGAAAGAAGCTACGGCCTGAAGAAACTCTGAGGACCTTGCAGCAGCGCAGAGATGCAGCCAAAGCATCAACAAGATTAGCACAAGGCCTGTTCAGTTCCTCAGGAGGCAGTAAGTAAGAGCAAGATCATAGCTGGCAATGCTCTGATGTTCCTTTGTAGAAATCCTTGATGTGGGCTGTGAAATGTCAAATTCAGATTTGATTAAGCCCAACTCCAAATCCCCAAGGCAAATGTGTATCCACGGTCTTAATGTAATTATTGGAGCCACCTCTGTCTGCTGCTTTCAAAAGGGCTGAGCTAGCACCCCATCCATTGATACCCACTCCTACAAAATGAAGCCTGGGATTAATTCAGCACGTCCCAGGCAGATAACGCCTAAAAAGCTTGAGCTGGTTCCTTCCCGAAAATTGAAGTACTAAATTAACCCCCCCCAAAAATAAATAAAACCCCTCTGATCCCCAGTCAAGCCAAGAGACAGGGTGGGTCTCCAAAGCTACAGTAGGAATCAAAGTTTTGGTTTCTTTTGCTTAAGCCTAGACTGTTTTCTGTTTAGAGCCTTCCACTTCCTCCCTGAAATGATAACCTATCAATTTTCAGTTAACCCGTACTTTGAATTTCTAAAGGCAGAAGCCAGTAAATGGCGCAAGCTGATGCGAGGGCCACGGACCAGTTGTGTGTTCAGTAGGTACAAGGGGAAACTTGGCTTGCTCTGTTTATACACACTTGAGGGATGGACAAAAAAAAGTCTGGTCAGAACCGAGTCCCAAACCAAATTAGGCAACACTGGGATTTATCAAATTAAACCCAAATGCCACAGCTTCACTGCAGACCAGATTTCACCACCGCATTCTCAGAGGGAAGATGGGTGGGTGGGGCTGCTACTCCCCCGAGCTCAACCACAAGCCCTAGCTCCACTGTGTTCTGTGAAATTCAGAACACATTTGTTCTTTTTATTTTCCCCCTTCAAAATTTACTCCTGCCCTTCCATAGGGTCTGCCTGGAACAAAAATACTAAGAGCCAAAAACCCCAGTAGAAAGGCTGCTTTATTGTGAAATCCAATCTGAGTAAAAGCAAGAGGATCAGCAATCTTTCGACCTGGCCCAATGGTGAAGTCTAGCTGATCCATAGGTTTAGAAAATTAGGAAAAGGTCTGATGAGCTGTCAAATCACTGAGATTTTAGAGTTTTGCTTGTCACTCTATATAGAAATGATTCAGAAATTTCTTAAATTCCAGAAGCTTCTCAGAGCAGGACCAATAAGGCTGAGAAGAGAAGTCTCTGGGTGACCCTAGAACCAATCTCACGTTTCTGGAACATTTGAAATGAGGCCAAGCCAGATATCCAGAGGTTATAATGGATTCTGTTGGAGCAGTCTATCCCAAACTTACCACAAATGATAGATCAGTTCCAAACCAACCTCTAGTATGGAAGGATGGGAAAAGCAAATGATTTTTCACCATTTCTTGGTTCCTACAGCAACAGCTAATCCCAGACATGGCCGTGACATTAAGGCTGGAATCCCAGCAGCAGCTGCTACTGGGATGACTCGTTTAAATATCAAACACTCTTTTATGCACAAATGATATTAGACATAGTCCTGCCTTTCAGGGGCTCCCTTGCCTCAAAGCATCCATTGTCTATTCTCTCTTGGCTTACATATGACATCCAAACTCATGTAAATCGTTTCCAGCTTGTTCTCACCTACTCTCCCCTTTTCCCACCCTCTCTGCCATGCATTCTACCCTCCAGACCAAGGGTTGGCAAACTTTTTCTGGAAATAGTCACATTATAAATATTTTAGGCTTGCAGGCCATGTGTTCTTTTGTCACAGCCATTCAATTCTGCTGTTGTAGAACAAAAGCACTCATCATTAAGACATAAATGAATGAGCATGGCTACGTTTCAATAAAATCTCACTTAAAAACAGAACAACAACAAAAGAATGAAAAACAAGTAGCAGGCTAGATTGGGCCCCAGACTGTGGTTTGCCAACCCCTGTTTTATATAGACCAATTTATTCCTCTGTAGGTGATGGTTTCTTCTGCCTTGGAGCTTTTGTCCTTTTCCCCCACCTCAAATAAATTAATTTATAATTTTTTGGAAGACTATTATGTGTCAGATATTGTGTCTCAAGATCTAGAGATGTAGCAGTGAAAAAACAGACAACATTTTCTACTGTATAGAATTCAGATTCTTGTGGAAGCAAATAGATCATAAATAAGTAGCAGACAAAAGTATAATGCCACGTGGAACCAGGAGGAAGAAAAATAAGGCAAAGTAGAAGCGTGAGAATGTTACTTTAAATAGAGTGGTCAGGGGTGACTGGGTGGCTCAGAGAGTTAAGCCTCCACCTTTGGCTTAGGTCATGATCTCAGGGTCCTGGGATCGAACCCCGCATCGGGCTCTCTGCTCAGCGGGGAGCCTGCTTTCCCACTCTCTGCCTGCCTCTCTGCCAACTTGTGAGCTCTCTCTCTCTCTCTCTCCCTCTCTCTCTGTCAAATCAATGAATAAAATCTTAAAAAAGAAAAAGATAGGATGGTCAGGGAAGATCACTTTGACCAGGTGAGACAGGAACAAAGGTGAAGATAAAGTAGGAGTTCAATCAGTATGAATGAGGGAGTGGAGGGTGGGGTGGGGAGTGGTTTGAGGGGGAAGTGTTCCAGGGAAAGGGAGTAGCAAGTGCGAAGCGCCCAAGGCAGAGCATTCTTGGTATATTGGAGGAAGCAAAAGGAGGCCAGTGTGGTTATAGCATAGTGAATGAGTGAAGGATGAGATCAGAGAAGTACCTGTGGGCAAAGTTTTTTAGAGCCTTATAGGCCATGGAAAGGAGTTTGATCTTTATTCTAATTAAGATGGGAAACCACTGAAAGGTTGAGAGCAGAAGGTAGTATGATCTGCCTTATATTTTCATAGGATCACTCTGATGGCCCTGTGTAAGATAAAGGGTAGGGAGGTAAGAATAAAAGCAGAGAGACCCACTAAGGAGGCTACTGCAATAATCCAGGTCACAAATGCTGTTTAGGGTGATTACAGTGGAGGCAGTATGAGTTGTCAGATTCTGAATATATCTTGAACCCAAAGCTGAAAGGTAAGGTGTGAAGGAAATACTTGAGGATCATGTCAAGAATTTTGACCTGAGCCACTGGAAGGATGATATCTGATTTATTGAGATAGCAAAAACTGTAAGAAGAACAGATGCGGTTGGGAATAATCAAGATTTTCTAAAAATTATGTTACGTTTAAGATGCCTATGGGGTCTCTAGGTGAAAAGGTTAAGTAGACAGTGGAATAAATGCTTTTCAGTTCAGTGAAAATAACATGGACAGAGGTAGCTATCTGGGAGTGATATGTGATGGATGGCATTTATTTATTTATTTATTTAATTGTGTAATATTTAAATTTAAATTCAATTAGCCAACATATAATACATTCCTAGTTTTTTTAATAATCTTTTTTATTATGTTATGTTAGTCACCATACAGTACATCATTAGTTTTTGATGTAGTGTTCCATGATTCATTGTTTGTGTATAACACCCAGTGCTCCACGCAATATGGGTGGGGCCAGTGATGGGTAATAAGGAGGGCACATATTGGATGGATGGTGTTTAAAATCTGGAAATGAGGTATAATCCGTTAAGGAGAAGTGAGAAGAGAATAGAGGTCAGGGACTGAGTTCTGAAGCACTCCAACATTTGGAGGCTGGGAAGAGAAAGAAGAGCCAATAAAGGACTTAAAAGGAGTGGCCAGTGAGATAGGAAGTGAAGTAAGAGTGACTTCCCAGGAGCTAAGTGAAGAAAGTTTTTTAAGGAGGAAATGAACAACTCTGTGAAATATTGCTAACATATTGAGCAAGATGAGGACTAAGGCATGACCCAGATTTGACAACATGGGAGCTATTTTTTGTTTGATGAGTAGTGAGGATAAAAGCCTATACAGAGTGTATATGACAGAGAATGGGGGAGGCCCAAATAGTACCTTCTTTCCCCTGGGAATCCTATAATACCTTATGCTCTTACAACATTTCTCACAATTATAATTACTGGCTTCTATTTCTATCTCCTCAACTAATCTGTGAGCAATCTAAATGCTGAGACATGTTTCATTCATCCTTTCTACAATACAACACAGGCACAAACTAAGTACTCATTAAATGTTTGTTGAAGGAATATGAAATTGTAATCTAAGAAGGAAAGTTTTCATGTGAATGAGTATGAGTACGATTTAGACTAGAAAAAGTAATACTCATAAGCAGAACTTGAAAAGGGGGAGAGTGATTACTATATGTTATGGTATGGTGTTATGACAATAGAGATGTTTGGGTTTCTTTAGACATTTTACTCTTTTTGTCTTGAAATTACACATAAATTGCTCTCCGTAGTGTATGGGGAGATCACTTTAGTAGAACTAGTCCAATTTTGCTAAAGATAGTGAAGCTCTGGAAGATTTAGGAAATGTGCCCTCACCCTGTAGACTGTGTGTACTTGGTATAAGATCCCATAAAATGTGTTCCTCTCCTTTTGTGTTTCCAAAGTTACAAATATACTTCCATTAGAAGAAACCTCCCCAAATCCCTATTACACTATCCTTTTTTTAAAGATTACATTTTTTTAAAGATCTTATTTTATTTATTTGATACAGAGAGAGATCACAGGTAGGCAGAGAGGCAGGCAGAGAGCGGGGGAAGCAGGCTCCCTGCTGAGCAGAAAGCCCGATGTGGGGCTCGATCCCAGGACCCTGAGATCATGACCTGAGCCAAAGGCAGAGGCTAAACCCACTGAGCCACCCAGGTGCCCCAGATTACATTTTTTAAAATGAGAGTTGCTACAGGAAGTTACTTTGGGGTCTGAATAACATTGGTTTGATTAATTCTCTCTTGATTGGAATGATTATTTGAGCATTCAGGCCTTAGCATCATGACTATTAAGGTCCAGAAGCAAACATTATAACATGATGATTCAAGTGACTTTCTGATTATACTGCTTAATAAAATTAACACTGAAGTCTGAAATACTGTGTCCAGAAGTCAAATGGTGATTTTCCATGGGTCTATTAAAAAGAAAAAAGTTCCATTTCAAAGGATAAAATGTTGTAGTGCTTCTATCTCCAAGTGAGTAAAGATTAGTAAGTAGTTCAGTTAGTTCCTGCAAATTAGGGATTCAATTATATTTTATTTATTCAATATGGGAGAAGTTTTTGTGAGTGTTGGATGAGTCATTTCTTAAGACCAAAGCCAAGCTAAATTAGAGTAGTCCCTGGCTGAAGATATTTTTATTGCAATGAGTAGGTCTCTCTTTGGGTTTTGGATACACAGGTGTGGTCAATCTTTGGCATGGAAAGTAGGCAGAATCATGAATTCTAAAGCAATGACTCCTAATGTCTTGAATATGTAATGCTACAGAGACATCTACACACATCTGTTATAAGAAGCCAAAACCATGTGACAGAGAAAATTAGGTAGAAGTCGTTGAATTTGTTTTCCCTTTATCTTCTGCTTATCAATGACCACAAGGATGCAAATATCTTCTTTTTACAAAAAGGACATAATATATATAGTTTACAGAGGAATAACCTTCTAGAAAACCTGTTCTTGTGAATTACTCTTTTGTGCCTATCAAGCTTTCTATTTTGTGGGTCGTGGATTTAATAGGTTGTAATGCTGTTTAAACACCATAGATACTTAATGCACTATGAAAAGCCCCTAGGCTATGGGAAATTACAAAAATGTCTCAGTGCCATGGTCACAAATGTGAACGATCTTCTCAACATAAACTTCAAAGGTAAAATGAAATTACATTTCCCATAGATTTCCGAGTGTTCATTGTCCAGTGACCATGGCCCCCCAGATTGACTCTGTTAGGATTCTGTTCCAGCCAGCCAGTCAACCGTCAGCTACGGTTGCTCTGAAAACTCATTTCTTGGTAATACTGGGAGATTTTTCAAGGTTACAGCCAAGAGGTGGCAACCATACTTATCTTTTGGGCACAAAATAATGACTTCGTGCAAGTCAGGGAGTAGTTTCCTGGTGGTGTTAGTGCCAGTATAAGAGGTGGTTGAATCAGGAGTCTCTGGTCTAAAGAGAGTATCTATCAATAAAGCAATCATATGACAAGTGCTTGTTTTTCATAATCAATTTTGGCAAACTAACAGAAATCAACAGATATTTTAAAATTAGTATTTAAAGATTATAATTACATCGATATTATATATACAATTATATATATATAATAATTTCAGAATTTGAGAAACTCATGGAAGGGAATAAAATATTATAGCCTTAGCACACAGTATGGGGTGTGCAAACATGATGAAGTAGGCTTCCGTGTTTACATTTCTTCTCATTTTTATGCTTATTATTTTTTAAAAGATTTATTTATTTGAGAGAGAGAGAGCATGAGAGGGAGGGACAGAAGGAGAGGGAGAGAGAATCTTAATCAGACTCCACACTGAGCCCAGAGCCCAACATGGGACTTGATCCCAGCGTCGTGAGATCACGACCTGAGCCGAAACCCAGAGTCTGATGCTCAACCTACTGCTCCACCCAGGCACCCCTCATTTTTATACTTACTAAAGAGCAAGAGAAAGTTTATGAGATTTTATTTTTTAAGAGAGTAGAACTTTATGCTTTCCTTACTAAATGGGAGAAGTCAGTATCTTCTCCAAATCAGTAATAAATTCTAGTTGATAAAGGGGATTGTGTGTCATCCCAGTGAGTTCTTGGTGATTAGAGACCGAGAATACATCAAGTTCAATAACTGATTTTTAATTTTTTAAATTTATTTAAGGATTTATTTATTTATTAGAAAGAGAGAGTGCACATGCAGGTATGGTAGCGGGAGTGAGGAGGAGAAGCAGGGGGAGAGGGAGAGAGAATTTCAAGCAGACTCCCTGCCAAACACAGACCCTGATGTAAGGCTCCATCTCATGACCCTGAGACCGTGACCTGAGCTGAAATCCAGAGTCGGATGCTAACAACTGAGCCACCCAGGCGCCCCAACCACTAATTTTTGAACACGGCAGCACCTGTAAGCATTCTTGGAAACAGGGCAACCAGGTAACAAGCTTTCTTGTATTAATTATTTCTCTGCCTTGTACTTGCCTTCCCCAGGTTTTAATAGTTCCTAGTCCCCCACCATCTCCTGCAGGCTACACACAAATAGAAAACTTATTCTTTTTTGTCTCTCTTTCCTTTTTTTAAAAATTTCTCCCTCTTTCTCTTCCTTCTCAACAATTTGCAAGTGGGCAGTACATGTTTTTGAAAGGTAGCATAGTGGTTTACAGAAAGGCTCGGTGCGAAGAGCCCTGGGTTTGAGTCTCAGGTCTGACACTTACTAACTGTGCTCCCTTTAGGCCAGTTATTATACTTAACCAAGCTTCAGATTTTTCATCTGTAAAATGGGGCTACCGATAACTGCCTTCAGGGTTATTTTAGAGATGAATCGAGATAATATCGTTAAAAGGTTCAACAGTGCACAGTATGCATGACTCATAGTTATTATTACTGAAAAAAAAACTGACAAATTGACTTAGAAAAAACATAGGAAACATTATAATTCTTCCACAGAAATAATATTTGTGAGGACCTAATAGGCCCATTAACTGTGAAATTTGCTCAAACTGACACTGATAGGAATAAAATGCAGACCTTTGTCACCCAAATCCAGGCAAGTTTCATTTCGTACAGACACAAAGAAAAGGGTGAGCTAGAAAAAACATAGAAAGCTGCTAACTTGACACTTAAAATTGTATATTTCTGCTCTTCATTTGGTCCAAGAAAGTGTATTAGAAAGTGTATTTGGCCTAACAAGCTGACAATGTGTGGTATGGGTCAATTAAGGTTATAACATAACACAAAGACCGGGCCCTCATCAGAGTTTGGTGCTTTACAATAGATGAAAAAGCAAAAGGAGATTTAATCAGCTTACATGGGCTTGGGCTTCTCTTCCCTCCTCTTAGAAGAAGGAATCCTGCTTTATTCCGGCTATTTCCTGAGGAGAGCTCTCCTCCCTCCCTCAAGCATTCAGGCTAATTACAACTGGTGAGATAGTTTCCAGGCTGAATAAGAAATCAAAAGGGAAGGGAGGGGAGGCAGTATGGATTTCAGAGAAAAAATAACTTAAGAAAAAGTATGTTCTCAGAGGGGGAAAAACTAGAGAATCAGGTCACTGAGTTGGAGCCAGGAAAAATCCACAGGAGTGGAAATTGGATCGATGCGAGTATTTTCTATTAACACATCCAAAGGCTGAATGTGCCTGGCCCAGAGGATGTTCTTCCCCCTCCTGGAAAGTGGCTGGGGGCTGAAAGACCTCTAGGCTTTTCTATGTCATATTCATTCACTAATCAGCGCTATTCATCCCATCGCACACGTGGTCTCATATTAGGTGCCCTGGAAAACAGGAGGACCACATAGCAATGATTATAATCAAAACCACTGCAGACTCTTATTTCAGCTTCTGAAATATGAAGGAAGAGCTTCAAAGCAGACATGTCTCCAATGAAAACCAGCACTCTTTTCTTTTCTTTTTTATCTTTCCTTTTCTTTTCTCTTTTTCTTGCTTCTGCTAAGTCCACAGTTTTAGATTCAAGTACTTGACAATTACATATCAAGAGAGACAGAATGCATTTTGTCTAAAACAAAGATATAAATGGTTTAAAGGGCAAGCAAAGTGTCATGTGTCAGTAGACATTAGTTGAGGTTAAACTCTGCAGATGTGACTAGAATGTCGACATCTCTGTTAGAGTCAACATCTTGAAATTGGTGATGTGGCTTGGCATACATATTTCCTTAATGACTCTCCAGGGAGAGATGAGAATATCCAACGGTACTCCACACATCTGAGGGTCCTAAACTCATTTCTCTCATTTTCACCAAAAATTGTCAAACCTTTTTTTATCCAAATTTCAACTGAAGATCCGACATGAAGCACAAAATACAATCGTGAAAATCTTGGCGAAAAAATAAAATCAATATTTTCTTTTTGATTGTATGGCTAAGTATGTTGCAACTGAGGTAATACTGGGCCTGAATTTGAGGGTGAAGACCTAATGGATCCGGCAACACACTACAAAATCCACTCAAGGCGACATTAACAAGAATGAAATGCAGACCTTTGTCACCCAACTCCAGGCAAGTTTCATTCACACAGAAAAGGCTGAGATAGAGAAAAGAGAAAACAAATCTTACATGGCTCAAAAAACAAGAGGAGTTTTCTTTTGTTTGCCGGTTTAATCATACATCCCCAATTGCTATTTGCTGTGTTCTTCTTTCTTTGCCCCTCTCAACTTCCCTCACCTAATGTGTCATATTTTAGATGACTTAGGAGGGGTTTTTGTTTTGTTTTATTTTATCTGGCTAATCCCAGATTTTAATGACTTGCTGAAGTCCTATCCCTGTGTTATAGCTCAGTTTAACGTTCTAAATTAGTGTGTAGTACTTATGATCACAGCTGGACCAGTGGTTCAGAACCATATGGTTCCAGAACCGTCGTTCTAGATGAGAGTCTCTGCAGGAGAGCTTTTGAGGTATACCAGTCCCTGGCCCATTGAATCAGATTAGCTGGAATTGGGGCCTGGGAGCTAGCCAGTTCTCTCTAAATTAGAAATGGCAAAACTCTGTCTCATTACTATGCTCACTGTATCTACTGCTGTGTAATAAACTATCCCAATACCTAACACCTTAAAACAATGAGTTACTGTTTTGGATGATTCTGTGGGTCGGGAATTTGGGCAGGATGCAGCTGGCTGGCTCTTCAGCTCCACATGATGTCACCTGGGGTCATTCAGCTGCAGCTGGAGCCCAAAGACTCAGTAAGGCCTGATTCATGTGACTGACACCTCAGTGATCTTCTACAAGACGCCTCTCTCTCCACATGGCCAGCATGGGCATCTTGCATTTGTGTGGTACATTGTATGGTATGTTTGTAAAAACTAATGAATCACTGGTGATATATTATTATTATCTAAGGCCCATACTTCACTCAGGTTTTAATAGTTTTTACCTAATAATTTTTTCTATTCCTGGATCCCAGTCAGATTACCACATTTAATTTAGCAGTCATGTCTCTTTACGCTGGGACAGTTTCTCAAACTTTCCTAGATTTTAATGACCTTTACAGTTTTGGGGAGTACTGGTCAGATGTTTTGTAGGATGCCTCTGCACTGGGATGTGTCTGATGTTTTTCTCATGATTACACTGGGATTATGGGCTTTACAGAGGAAGACCACATAAGTAAAGTTCCATTTTCATCACATCGTATCAAGAGTATATGTATCAATATGACTTATCACTGTTGATGTTAACCTTAGTTACCCAGCTAAGGTAGTGTTTGTCAGTTTTTTCAACCATAAAATTACTTTCCCTTCCTCCTTCCAAACTGTACTCTTTGGAAAGAAGTCAGTATGCACAGTCCATGCTTAAGGAGTGGGGGGATATGCTCTGCTTCCTATCTACATAAATAATTGAGAAATTTTGCATGGGAGTTTTGTCTATTTCTTCCCCCTGCCCACCAATTATTTTATTTATTTATTCAATTCTTTATATCAATATGGACTCATGGATTTTTTTTAAATTTTGGGTTATAATCCAATACTACTTTATTTTATTGCTCAAATTATTCCAGCTTTAGTCATTAAGAGCTCTTTCAATCAAGTCTTGGGTCTCTTTGAAACACTCCCGTTAACGTGAACTTATTTTTTGTTGTGAGAATGTTTTTGTTTTTGTTTGTTCTTCTGAGCAGTTCCTTACTTCTTGGCCCTACAGGATGCTCCCATTTCAGCTTTTGTACTTCCTGTCTCAGTCCCACAATTAGCCATTTCTTTAGGAATCCTGGATCATTTTATGGGAAAATGGTGTTAGAAACCAAGATCTGGAAGCTAGATGTGCTCATTGTTAGTGAGTGTTACTGCTTCTAAGTCTTCTCAACTGACAAGAGTAAGAAAATTTTTATGTGCTTATCAGCTTATATATGTACACATATCTATAAATATTTCTATACATAATTGTCTGTGTATTAAGCTTAACATTAGTTCATTCTTATGTCTCCAACTCTAGTCCATTTCCACATCAATTATTCTAGCCTCTTCCCCTTGCTCCTCTTTAACCTCCTACTCTGACAGGTGAGAAGCTTGGTTCCAAGACCCCCATCCATTTATTTAATTGACTCATTCCTATGAACAGAGATAGTGTTATCAGATATTCTAACCAATATTTAACTCTATCAGCTACAGTACAGAGCCCATATACAGTTTCTTTTGCCTTTAGTCTCATAGAATCCACTCTTTTCCAAAGCTGCTTAGGTTGGTCTCTTTCCCTCCACTGTCTTCTGTGAGCTTGGTTCATACACTTGTCACATAGCTAGATTGTTTTCTCATATTCTGCTTTCCACTCAACCTCCTGAATGATCTTTTAAAATTTTGCATACATTAAGGTTCACCTGAAGTGTAAGTGCCATACACTTCCATGGGTCCCTTTCTTTTTTTTATTTTTTAGATTTTATTTATTTATTTTGACATAAACAGAGAGATCACAAGCAGGCGGAGCAGCAGAGGCAGAGGGAGAAGCAGACTCTCCACTAAGCAGAGAGCCTGATGCAGGCTCATTCCCAGGACCCTCAGATCATGACTTGAGCTGAAGCCAGATGCTTAACCGGCTAAGCCACCCAGGTGCCCCTCCATGGGTTTCAACAAATGTGTCATGTCATGTATACATGCCATTATTATTTTTATTTAACAAAGATTTGTATGATGTTTTCAACGTGATAGCCATTAACTCATTTAATCCTTTTAGCAACATTATTAGACAGATACCATTAGCACATCATCTCTGGTATGGGCAAGGACGTTAAGACAGAGCAATTAAAGTAATTTCCTTAAAATCACAAAGCTAACATGGGTAGATTTGGGTTAAAAAACCAGAACATCTATGCTCCTAACTGCTGTACTATCCTGTCTCCTTGGTATCATAATCATTTCTTCCACTTTGTTTTTATGGCTTTTTTCTCTCCTTTCTCTTCATCCTAAAACAATTTCTTTTTAACCACACACTGAATTTAACTCAGACCTGTTACACCTCTTTACCAGATCTTTCAAATGTTTTCTTTATTTCAATATGTTTATTTTCCATATAAAAGCTAATCATCATTCCAATAAAAATTTTAAAAGTAATTATGTTAAAATATAATTTATTCTGTAAGTTGAATAGAAGTCAGAGAACAATATAAGGTAGAGAGAAAAACACATTATGGAGGTGTTTTGAGATATAATTGATATATAACATTATATTAATTTCAGCTGTGAAACATAAAGATTTGATATTTGCATACATTGTGAAGTGATCACCACAGTAAGTCTCATTAACATCCAGTCAGTTGTTCCTGATTTCAGAAGTTTGAGGGGTGCAGACAGATAGGAGAACCATGCTAAAATCATTGCACAAGAGCTGACACATACTCTGACAGTTCCCTTGACAGTTACTCTAACCGTTATTCTGAAAGGTACTTGACAGAACTAACTTGCTGTTTATGTGAGTCACAGCAGCTGACCAATCCTTTTCAGCTTTGGAAACAAAGGTGCTCACGTATTAACATGAGATTTTCAAGGAAGGGCAGTATGAAAAGTTACTTGTCAGTCACTTATAAATGGTCTCTCTTTCCCTGTCATCCTCCAAAAAAATACACCAGCAGCCTTTCTGTAACTTTTAGAAATTCTAGGAACTGCTGAAAGAAAAAGAGAATGTTTTGGAGGAGTTGATTCCAATCACCTCTGGAAGAAAGAGGATAGGTATGTTGGAGATATTCATAAAACTTTTAAGGAGACACAAGACCTGGATCAAGGTGCTTTCACTATTCTCATTCTCCTCACTGGATTTAGAATAAAAATACAGGCAGAAAGAGTGGGCAAATTTATTCAAACAAATGTCATATGGGTGTTAAGAAAGAAGGTCATCAAATTAACTAATTACTTCCTATCTATCCTTGGTGTAATAATCAAAATCAAGTGCTATCAGAGGTAGCTCAGAGAGAGTAGACACTCCATTCAATGTTCACTTGGCTTTTAAAATCTCAAAAGGTTATGTTTCCGGAAATTCTAAGATGTTTTATTTTTCATTGTGCTATGAGCAAGTCCAAAATTCAGGCCAATGGCAATGGAAATTATGCTGCCAATCCCTGGATATTAAAGTTCTCCAGGGGTGCCTGGCAGAGTCAGTTGGTAGAGCATGTCTCTTGACCTCAGGGTTGTGAGTTCAATCCCCACGCTGGGTGTAGAAAGAAGAGTTTATTTAAAAAATTTTTTTTAAATATTTTTAAAAATTAAAAAATAAAGTTCCCCAGTGGACAGCAAGGGGAAGGTAATTAATGTCTACTGAGTACCTACAAGGTACTGGACACTTCTACTCTATGTTCCATTTAAACCTCACAACAACCCCATGTGGCTCCTGTAGATCAATTAGGGAATTTGGTGTTGGTTTTAATGCAAAGGGAGCTCTTGAACATGAGAAAATAGAGACTGTGGGAGACATTCAGACTCTCTCACACAAACAGGTAATGGAGGTGGCACTGGAACTCAAGTCTGTTCCATGTTCCTTTGTTCCATATCATCGGTCACTAGCTTCTGAGCACCTGGCTGGGGGAGATGGGAGTGAGCAGTGAGAAGACAGCCAGACAGAGGAATTCTTGGGGAGGGAGATGGGCCGGGCCTGGGTGATGAGAGGAAAACAGAGCCCTGGCAGGCCAGGGAAAACTTGAAAAGAAGCCCTGCCTGGATGGGTTGGCTGAAAGTCCCCAGTGTGATCCCAGTCTCTCTTCACCTGTTAGATCCAGTTCACGGGCAGTTTCCAACAGCCCCTTAGGAGGGACCTTGCTTTCATTGGTGGCCCAGTGCTAACCAGAGAGTTGAGGCATTATAAGCCTTCTTCAACGTTGCAGTATTTCCTGTCATGAGCTTAATCTTCCTCAGGATCTGGCTCCTGAGAGGTCTTGGCTTCTCAGTCAAAAGGACCTGGGATCATCGGGCAGTGATTCTCCGATTTATTGCCCCTGTTCTACATTCTTGACCTATGAATATTTGCAGACATAGGGACCAGCTTTCCAAAGCCCAGCATAAGCTGCTTTAATTCTGTCATTGTCCTATAATTTCATGGAAATGGCTGCTATGAAGCCAACAAATGACTAATAAAATCCCTCTGCCCACTCATTTTTAATGTCATTCTGGAACTCCAGAACAGGGACCATCTGCTCACAGTGCTTACTTTAATATAAAAGAGTGCCTGAGTTGAAAATCATATTTCTGAGAGAAGGCTGGAACAAGTCTTCTGTTTGTGAACCCAAAGCACAGCAAAACAAGTCTAGCATTTCGTTTGGGCAGTGATGAAATACAGCTGAGGGCTGCATATTCAGCTCTGCCTGTGGGCATGTTAAATTTTACACACATGTGATACCCAGATATCAATCAATACTACTCATAACCATCACATCTATTGAACACTCTCCACGTGCCAGTGGCATTGCAAAGCATGCGGATGATTTTGTAAAGGGCAAGTGTTGTTCGTGTACTCACTTAATATGGGAAGTAGAGACTTACAGAAGTGACGTAAACCGGCTCCAAGTCACACAGCTAGTAAATAAAAGAGCCGGGCTTGGAAACCAGAATCATCAGTTTCAACATATGTGCCCTGAGCAATTGCGTTATTTGCAGGAAGGACTTTTTGAAGAAAAGTCATCCTCAGCCATGACTAATCTTCCAACGAGGTAAATTGTAGAACCAGGAAGCTATGTGGAGATTTTTTGTTTCTGCTTTAGCCTCTTTATTTCAGAATAAATTTAGATTTTATAGAGAAGTCTCCAAGATAGTACAGAGAGTTCCCATCTACCCTTCATCTCTCTTCTTCTAATGTTGACATCTTACATAACCATGCCACATTTGTCGGAACTAAGAAACTAATTAGGTACAGTACTATTTACTAAGCTACAGGCTTTATTCAGATTGTGGTACAATTTTTCTTTGCAAGTTTCTCTTGTATCTTCCAATTTTATCATCCTTTTTATGTCCTTTTCTTTAAGTGAATGATTTTTAAAAAGTTATTAAGGCTTTTTGTAAGAGCAGTTTAATAGGTTCACAGTAAAACTGAGAGGAAGGTACAGAGATTTCCTATACACTCTCTGTCCCTACACATGCACAACCTGTCCCACTATCAACACCACCCCATCAGAGTGCTACCCTTGCTACAATTGAAGAAGTTACACGGATACCTCGTTATCACCCAATGTCCACAGTTTACATCAGGGTTCACTCTTGGTAGTGTCTATCCTATGGGTTTAGATAAATGTGTGATGACATGTATCCACCATTAGAGTATCATGCAGAATAGTTTCACTGCCCTAATATTCCTCTGTGCTCCCCATGTTCATCCCCCCAACCCCCTTGCCATCCCCTAGCAAGCACTGAGCTTTTCTTACTGTCTCCACAGGTTTGTGTTTTCCAGAATGTCATATAGTTGGAATCACACAGTATATGGCTTTTTCAGATTGGCTTCTTTCACTTTTAAGAAAAGTGAATATGCATTTAAGGTTTCTCCTTATCTTTTTATGGCTTGATAGCTCATTTCTTTTTAGCTCTGAATAATATTCCCTTGTCTGGGTGTACCGCAGCTTCCTTACTCATTCTCCTACTGAGAGAAATCTTGGTTGCTTCCAAATTTTGGCAATTATGATTAAATCTTCTGTCAACATCCATGTGCAGATTTTGGTGGGAATGTTAAGTTTTCAACACCCTTAGGTAAACACCAAGGAGCATGACGGCTGGTATGGTAAGAGTGTGTTTAATTTTGTAAGGAACTGCCAAACTGTCTTCCAAAGTAGCTGGGCCATTTTGCATTCCTATCAACAATGGATGAGAGTTTCTGTTGTCAGCATTTGGTGTTGTTAGCATCCTGGATTTTGGCCATTCTAGTATGTGTGTAATGGTGGAGCTGTTGTTTTATGCCCCAGGGAGTATACTTAACCAGCTCTGCCCTTGTCTGACATTAGGGGCTCCAAATATCACTGGGTTTGGGGTGAGTGTACACTTACCGGTTGCTCACAAACAGATAAGACCCAGACACCCTCTCTTCCGCTAGTGCTCTGCAACGTCCACTGCCCCTGGCTTCTTCTATATGTGAGTCTCAACCATGTGACTTAACTTAGTCTTCCTGGCTCTGCTCTCAGATGCTTCTTACCAAGATTTGGCAACCCAGCTTAGAACTTGCAAGTTCCTGACCTCAATTACTATGTACCACATTAATTTTCCTTTGGGACACATATTAGGATTAGAATTCAATTTCAGTTGTCTCTCCAGCTTGACATTAAGGTTTTGTGTCCTTTCATTGGACTATACCCTGTTATCTTAGTAATCACAGTTCATAAAGAAGGACCTGAATTCCCTGCGCTGACAATGAATTTGTCCTGTTTTATGAAGGAAAGGTGAACTTAAAGAAATTGGTTCAGAATCACATAGCACGTGACTAGAAAATTTAAAAATACAGGGAAGGTGAGGGAAGTTCCTAAATGTTCTTAGTTGTTAGAAGAAGTGGAGCTTAAAAGAAAAATTAAACAGAGATCAAACATCATGGAAAGGTATATTTGGGTAAAGAACTTAAAAGTCTTTTCCCTGACAAATGACAGGGAAATTCAGTTTTGGAAAGGAATGCTGTTATAAGTCACAGTACTTCAACTTGGGCTTTAACAAGGCAAAACAAGAATTAAAATCAGACTTAACATGTCTGAAACACATTTTCTTCCCCCTGAAGCCATTCTCTCCTCTTGGCTCTCCTGGTTTTTTTCCTGGGTCTGCATGTTCCCAGACACCAGGCTAGAAGGTCAGTGTCATCTTTTACTCTGTCCACGTTGACATGCAATCCATTGCCAGTTGCTGCCAATTTTGCCTCGGTCATTCTCATGTTTGCCCCTGTCTTTCCATTTCATGGTCACTGTTCCTTTGCTTAGGTCATTTTACAAAGCTCTTAATCTATGTGCCTCAAGTACATGTGTGGGCAGACTCCTCTCTAATGCACAGTCCCCACAGGTCATCAGTATGCTCAAAAGTTCACTGACATTTCCATTCCTGCTGGATTTAGAATCGATTCCTTACTCTAGCCCTTCACTCCCTCCAACACCAGCCCTACTGGTTTCTGGTTTTACCTGAATATATACTGTCACAGAACATTGACCCAAGCTGTTTCTGTTGCTTGGCGGGCCTTCTTTATCCCCATTCCTTTTTTGTTGTTGTTGTTAAGATTTATTTATTTAGGGGTGCCTGGATGGCTCAGTCGGTTAAGTGCCTACCTTTGGCTTGGGTTGTGATATCAGAGTCCTGGGATTGAGCCCCATGTCAGGCTCCCTGCTCAGCAGGGTGCCTATTTCTCCCTCTCCCTCTGCCGACTCCCCCTGCTTGTGCGCTCTCTCTCTCTCTCTCTCTCTTTCTCTCTGTCTCAGAAAGAGAAAGAGAGAACAGCGGGGCAAGGGGAGGGGATGGGGTTTGGGGAGGGAAAGGGAAGGGCGGAGGGAGAGGAAAAGAAGCTCAAGCAGACTACCCACTAAGCATGGAGCCCTACTTGGGGCTTGATCTCACAACTCTCAAGACCACCACCAGAACCAAAACCAAGTCAGACACTCAACTGACTGAGCCACCCAGGCACCCTTATTCCCATTTTTATTATTGGTTTGTTGGTATATACTACATTAGGAGTTGGCAAACTGCACCCCAAGGTCCAAACCTGGCCTGCCAGCCTGTTTCTATAGATAAATTTTTATTGGAGCAGAGTAACACCCATTCAAGTACATTTTTTATGGCTGCTTATGCACTGAAACACCCATGAGTAATTGAAGCAAAGACCCTATAGTCTGTCCTTTACAAAAAAATGTTTGCTGAGCCCTGCAATACATCCCTAACAATTATTAATTCCCGACTGAATATCCAATTCAATGTGTTTTCAAAAAAACTTGTTGAGGAGCACCTGGGTGGCTTAGTTGGTTAATCCACTGCCTTCGGCTCAGGTCATGATCCTGGAGTCCCAGGATTGAGTCCCACATCAGGCTCCAGCTCCATGGGGAGTCTGCTTCTCCCTCTGAACTTCTCCCCTCTCATGCTCACTCTCTCTGTTTCTCTCTCAAATAAATAAATAAAATCTTATTAAAAAAAAAAAGAAAAAACTTGTTGAGGCTCTACCATTGCTAAATATACAAAACCAGAAAAGATAGGGACCATCCCTTAAGTTATCCCACAGTTATAACTGTGTGAAATCTATAACAAAACTATAAATGAATCATTTCTCTAAACCATGATTTGTAAAATAATATCACACAGGTAATACCTAGAAGCATCAAATAGGGAGTCATTAATCTTTTTGATAGGGGAGTAAAGTGGTAGGGAAGGAGTTTAATAGGTTAAATTTTTGTAAAGGCGTACAGGAATTTATCATGGAGACCAGGGGTCAAAGTCATTCCAGATAGAGGAACAACATATACGAAGCTGGAGGAACATAGCAGTGTGGTCCCTTTGGGGAGCATCAGGTAGGCCCTTATGGAAGCAAAATGTAAAGAGAATGGACTTTGGGATCAGATTAACCTGGGTTCAAATCTTGATTCTGCTACTCATTAGCCGTGTGACCTTGAGCAAGTCCTGAGCTTCTATTAGTCCATTCTTTCATCTAGCAGTATTCATGGAGATTAACTAATGTGGTGTAGATAAATGTTTCTGGCACAATGTTTAACACAGAATGTATGTGCCTCCCCCCAAAAATAAAATAAATAAATGTAGCTCTTATTATAAAAAACAAAAGAAAAAATTCATGTATGTTGGCATGGGATAGGAAGAGGAAAGAAAGACTCTCATCACTCAAAATAAAATATCTCAGTCTCTATTCTTTCAATAATTGTTATTCTTCCCTATATAATATATGGTACGTGTTGGATATGTTGATCTAATCCTTCTTTCCAAATTGTGACCTCCTTGAGGGCAGGGATCTTTCCTTATTCTTTTCATGTTAGAACTGTGTCATATCTAAAACAGGCCTCTGATGAATACTTGTTGAATTTCTAAGTCTTAAATTGCGAAGGTATTTTCACAATAATCAACCCTGTGTTTTATATGAAACTGAGACCAATGGGTTGTAAGATGTTCGACTTTTTCAAGTTTTCCCAGGTTGATGATTGCAAGTCTCACTTGTAGCTTCCAAGAAGATAGAATTCATTTCTATTCTTCCTTCCCCTCTTCCTTCATACTCTCATTCAGGTGAAATTTTTCCTTTTAGAGACATTCTTCACCCCACCGTCCAGGTATCCACTCTTCTGGTAGATATGGCCTGTATTTGCTGTTACACTCATAATGAAATACTCAAGATTTGTATCATACCTCTTTCCAGTGGGGCATGAAAATAGAATAATCAGGAGTAGATTGTTGGAGGAGTTTTAGGCATCAGAAAAAAATCAGTATGTCTTCAAATCCTTTCACAAAAGCAAATGCAGCTCACCAGAGATGGGTCCTAGAAATAACAGGACCTTTGATTATAGCAATATTAATAGCTATCATATATATAGTCAGAGCCCACCACATGGTAGACACTTTGTATGAGTAGTGTCTATCCCTCTCAACACCCATGCATGTTACTAGTCCACTTTCACAGCTGGGAAAACTGAGGCTCAGAAAAGTTAGGCAACTTTTACAAGGTCACACAGCTAAGAGGAAAACCCAGATCTGCCTACCTCATCAGAGTTCCTGACAATGCCCTGTCACTGGGAAGGAGGTTAGATAATCTTTCAGGTTTCAGTTCCCTTCTGTGCCTTCCTCCTTTCCAGAATTTTCCAAGAAGATGATCCTTGGAATATTTGCCTGAGAGCAAGACTAGCTATTTAATATGCAGAGTTCTGTGCAAAACAAAAACGCACAGTTCCCTATTGAAAAAGCAGAAGTTGGGGTGGGGGAGTGCCATTAAAAGTACTAAAAGATAGCTTTTTTCTTTGTTCTGTGGTTTATCTCTTGACTTGTCATAGTGTGTTTTGTTTATTATTAAATGTCATTCTCAATAGACAAAAATTAAAATTTTAAGTTGTTAGCATGAATTTCACTGTTCATTTTTATACTGTACAATGTCAGGGTTTTTTTTTTGTAATTTTATTTTATTTTATTTTTTCAGTGATTTATTTTTCAAGATTCATTGTTTATACACCACACCCAGTGCCCCATGCAATACGTGCCCTCCTTAATACCCACCAATAGTCTCATCCTCCCTTCTAAAACTCTTAGTTTGTTTTCCCGAGTCCATAGTCTCTCATGGTTTGTCTCCCACTCTGATTTTTCCCCCTTCATTTTTCCCTTCCTTCTCCTAATGTCATCCATGTTATTCCTTATATTCCACAAATAAGTGAAACCATATGGTAATTGACTTTTTCTGTTTGACTTATTTCACTTAACATAATCTCCTCCAGTCCCATTCAAGTTGATACAAAAGTTGGGTATGTATCCTTTCTGAAGGCTGAGTAATATTCCATTGGGTATATGGACCATATCTTCTTTTTGTTTTGATTCAACATTCAACAAACATTGACCAAGTAGCTTCTGCCCTGAGCCAGAGCCCTTTTAGGAGTGGGAGGGTGCAAAGGTAAGAAGGCCATGGTCGCTATCCTCAAAATAGTCATGGTCTAGTGTCTTCTGAGCCTAGAACATTGTTACTGAATGTATTATTCAAATAAAGAAAAGTCTTAGGTGGATCCCTCTTTTTGCTCCTTCCTACAGAAGGAGGAGTGTGGTTTATTGAGATAAATATAAGGGCAAGTGCGCTGGGGTCATTTTCTCAGATCAGCCCTCTATACTCTCTTTAAGGGACAATGTTTCTAACACAAGCTGTACCCTACATTCAAATGAGTAAGGTATTCCCCTTAATCCTGAATGCTCGGTCAAAATTCTTGAAACCCTCTAACTACTGTTTTCTAACTGATTTCCAGACTTAACCTTAAAGAATTATACAAAGTTTCTGGTGTCTGTGGCTTCTCCAATTTCCCTCAATTCTTAGTCAACCACTTCACTGCATTGAAGTTCTCTCATCTTGCATTTTTAACTCCTTCTCTTAAGAGCATTCTTGATCTCAATGCCAAGGGTACAGAGTGATTCCAGTTCTAAATTTGAACAAGCAAAAGATCTGGCTTGAATGGTTATAAAGTGGTAGACATACTTGAATATCATTCCTGAGGTGATAGTTTAACTCTAAAGAATTGTAGTTAAAAGGACACTTCTCTGCAGTGGTGGCAGCCTGAGGGGTAGCAGAGGGAAGGATTTACCCTTTATTTAAAATCACATTAGTTTGTGATTTGGGGGATTGGATGATCATCAACAATCCTGCTTCATCGTGGCCAAAGTTCCGTGTTATACTAATCAGTCATTCATTTATTCAACAAATAGTTTCCTATAGGTTTACCACATCTAAATTACTGGGCTAAAGCCTGAGAATACAATGGACAACAAAACACAGCCCCTGCCCTCAGGGTAGGAATTACAACAGAAGGGTAATCCGAAGAAAGAAGAAAATAAGAATATGGGAAAAGCTGGCAAATCTGGTTTTGAGGTGGATCTGACCATTTTCTGAAACAAGGAACAGTTAAGTATCTCAATCAGTGGTTTTCAAATTTTAAAGAATCCTCAGATTCTGTAGGTCTGAGGCTAGCCAAGAATTTGCACTGTATTTTTTTGAGGGGGGAAGGGGCAGAGGAAGAGGGAGAGTCTCAAGCAGACTCCCCACTGAGCACGGAACCCAAAGTGGGGCTCAATCCCAACACCCTGAGCCAAAATCAAGAGTCAGATGTTTAACTTACTGAACCACCCATGCCTGCCCTCCTCACCCAAGAATCTGCATCTTAAACAAGTGCTATAGGTGATTCTAATACAGAGTTCTTCAGGTACTGTTCAAAATATATTTATCTGAGCCACATTATATTTCCACTTCCATTTGTGTGACTCCTGAAAAAAAAAGCAGTGTTACTATTTTTCACAAAAAGAAGCACAATTGGACAACATGGTGCAGAAAAGACCATCACTCACTTTCATTTTCTTACTATGAAATGAGTCCCAAGGTTTTCTATGATGTCCCGTGGACATTTGTTAAAAGAGACTGATTGCTACTATAGGGCTTGCCTCAAGACCCGCCATTTTGTGAAGATCTGAACCATGCTAATGGTCAACAAATACTTTGTAGAACAGAATCCTGGGTTTTTTGTTTTGTTTGTCTGTTTGTTTTTTGAGAATTTGAAAAAGAGATGCAAATGAGAGTGTACATAAATATAATAAGACCACTTTCACTTTAACAGAATATTTCATTCAATTTCCTTAGTCTAGTAATTCTTTTTTTTTAAAGATATAGGTGTTTAGTAATATTTTAAATACTGACTTTTAAAATCCTCCTCCAAGTTATTTGTTATGCTCCGCAAATAAGTGAAACCATATGATAATTGACTCTCTCTGCTTGACTTATTTCACTCAGCATAATCTCTTCCAGTCCCGTCCATGTTGCTACAAAAGTTGGGTATTCATCCTTTCTGATGGAGGCATAATACTCCATAGTGTATATGGACCACATCTTCTTTATCCATTCGTCCGTGGAAGGGC